>JAZGTJ010002860.1:0-39208 GCA_036877575.1 Botia almorhae | reverse complement strand
GACATTGTATGTTAGTGTAAATGAAAATGCAAACTATTTGGATTTAAATTGTCACAACTTTTACACTAACAAACAGAAAAATGCAAATACAATTTTCAATTCCTTTTTAAATTGTTCCTTTAAATTGTCATTCTAAAGTTATAAACAAACAGCTTTCCTGTAGCTCAGTGGTTAGAGCATGGCGTTAACAATGCCAAGGTCATGGGTTCAATCCCAGGGATTGCACCTATAGACAATGTGTAGTATAATGCAATGTAAGTTGCTTTGGATAGAAGCGTCTGCCAAATGCGTAAATGTAAAATAGCTATTTTTTCTACCTCTGCACCAGTAGGTGTGGCGTCAAGTTTATTTTTGCATTCTCCTACATTTGTTGATGCTGTTATGGATTGATCAAAAATAACTTTTGCTCAAATTCTAAATTTTCTAAACAAAGTTTTTTTTTACTTTTAACTTGTCTAGAGTGTGAGTAGATGCTACATGCCATATTTCACGCAAATCAGACAAATGCCTTAGGAGAAGTTTCATAGTGGGAAGAAAATTCATAGTGGTTGGAAACTTCTCATGACAGAAAATGACATTATAGGGTGCTTTGAATAGTTATGCTTTTAAAGAGTCAAGGAATCAAATGCGCCAAATTTCACAACTTTCTACCATATGGTCTCTTGATAAAGCATTGCATTAGCAAAAAAAGTAGCTTTTCAATATAATTCAAAATGGCCAACAGGAAGTAGCATTGACTAGGACAAATTTTGTATCATAAAAGTTGCATAACATGTTACTGCATATTGCACAAGTCATAAGCATTTTCATACATTTTGTTTTATCGTTTGACCACTAGGTAGCTTGAGCCAAAACTTTGCAGGTCATCTCAAAATATGGTGGTATGAACTATATAGTTTCAACTATACGCAATTGCATTTGTTAAATACTACATTTTACGATGCAGTACTGCATTTACACCCAAAATGGCAGACAATGAAACAACAAATTTTGATCGACTTGGTATGCCTCAAGGAATCTAAAGAGACCAATCTCATAATTATAGGCCAAACAATATTCTTATCCTGTGACTCTCTCTATTGGACAAAATACAGAACTATAGCCTTCATTTGAGAAGATGTGGTTGATCTTATAAAAATTGCTGTTATCAACTTATCGGTCATTATACCAAGCTCATTAAAAGTAATAAGTAAAGACACCCCAAAGGTAACAGACATTTAAATCTGTTTTTTTGTGTGATAAATTGGCCAGTAATGGTTTTCTGCAAGACAATGCAATGATTGTATCAAGTTTCTTTCTAGTAAAAAGCGCAATAGATAAACATTAAATAAGTAACTATTTGTTACCCAAACATCAGTATGCTATTATCTACTGATTAGTTAATCACTATTCCTTATTATCAGTAGTGACTATGGTGTTAATATAGAATTAAACATTTGTTCTGCATTTGTTTTTGTGAAACTATTAACAAACAGTATGCTACAGTGTTACCTTCTAGCATAATTCTGTAGCTTTATTGTCATCATAAATTAAAAAGTAAATGAAAATGACCTAACTTAGTAAAAACTCATTAGACATTGTCAGTGTATTATGGTTATGTAAATTAATTTCTTTAAATTGAAACACTGATGGCAGTCTTGGGTAAAAAATGTTTCAGACCTTACAGCCGAAAAAAATATTGCAC
Organism: Botia almorhae; assembly: GCA_036877575.1. NCBI lineage: Eukaryota > Metazoa > Chordata > Actinopteri > Cypriniformes > Botiidae > Botia > Botia almorhae. Next base: position 37,524 of record JAZGTJ010002860.1, on the reverse strand, counting down.
AGAGAGAATAGAAAAGTGATGTCAGCAACAGTGCATGTTGGGATTTTATGACACAGCAGCTGCAATATATATTGAGCAGTACTGTAAGTAGACGTTAATGTCAGCATTTTACCACTGTAACGTTGAAATAGGGACTATAAACTATATAAACTAAAACTTTGTGTCTATATAGATTGAGCTTGTTGATTTTCTTGATTTTGTCACCTGTCACCATAATTAATGACAAAAAGTACTTCAGCTCTGTATCTCTTTATTTGTGCATTAGAACATGTTAAACAAAAATCCATTGCATCTAAAAGTTCAGTACTGTAATGCAAATACAGCAGGTGCACTATGTAAAGCAGCAATGTCACCTACAAGCATTAAGAACACAGATAACAAGGAATCGAGGGCTGTAAGTAAACAAGTTAAATAGAAAACTTAAAATGAAAATCTACTAAATGTCTACTAAATTAAAAGTTCAGTGTTACTACAGGGTGGGTGAAAATTAACTACACATTAAAAATTGCCTATAGAACTTGTAGTATCATTGGAGTCATGGTGAAAACTGTGTCTAAATTGACAATAGTAAATAGGATTTCATATTTCCCACGTTGATAGTACAGGCATTGGAAGTGAAAGGTTCTCAGCAATATCCCAAACAACTTCCTTTAGAAGACTGCATTTCATCCCCGGCCGTTTGAGAAAACTGGTTGATGCCACCGGTGCTTACGTTGAAATTTAAAGATCTTTCAAAAGCTCAAAAGCCTTTATTTTCCTATGTAATAAAGTACATGTAAAATTTGTTTTAATAAATTTGTATTAGAAATATATGCCTAGTTACTTTTCACCCACCCTGTACAGTGCAAATAAAACGTGTAGTTGTTTTATTAAAGGTGTAATTATTAAGTTTTAAGACTACAGATAAAAAGGCTATATAAGTAAATTGATTATCCGGAAGTGTGTCGATTCTTCTGGTTTGGTCAAGTCAATTGAAGTGTCAATGTATTCAGGTTACTAGTTATCCTGTAAGCTTTAGCTTATTACTAATATAGATGCAATTGCTACGAATTGTTCAACACTAATGTAGCCTAAATAAAGCAGACAGTATAGAATAGAATTTGAGCAAAAACTTTTATGTTAAGCCATTTCTATTCAGCTTGCATTCAGTTTTACTACAAACTAATAAATGCTAATGCAAGCCCACTCTTCATGTTATCAATCATTTATAATCAAGATTATCTTTTTTAACTTTTAGCAGAATCAATTTAAAGCAGTTGTGATAACCTCCCTCCCTCCTTTGCAAGCAGTTTCAGATATAACAAACAGAGGTATTAGTACAAGTAAGTTACTACCAGTCAATGCAAAAGAACGAAGAGCCCCATAAATATATTGCTCAATGTTTGGAAAGTTTACCCCTTAGCTCGAAAACATACTCCTGTCCTGTCCCTACTCACCGAAACTTAAACATTTGTTAAAGGTATTTTGTTCTCTTGTGTTCAGTATTTGGACACAAATTTGTTGCAGTGTTTAAAGTTTTTCACTTTAGTTTCCGACATAGCTTCAACATAGAAAAAAAGACATCTTCAGTTTCAAAATGCCTACTGCACGCAAACATACTGCCGCCTATTGTTTTAAAATGACCTTAATTTCGCTGTATTAGTCTCACCCATGCGTTCCTAAAAAATGTGTGTCGAGAAATCGTGAAAACTGAGATATGGGTGACGTTATTTAGTATTAGAACAGCCGGGTATGCTGAAATAACACCGGCAAGAGGATTTAGCCATTAACTTTGACTGCGTTGCAATGGTACCGGAGGTAGCAATACACTACCTCACTTACCGGAAATAGGAAGTGTGATAAAAGTCTATGCACCTTGAGGAGGCGAGAAAGGAGGAGTGAGGATGCTTTCTGAGGAAGCGTGAGCGAGGAAACATTGGAGTATCCTATGCGGAAGTGTTTTTGTGTCCACCTACTGCCCTTGCAGCCTTCCCTCGCATGGTAACAGGGAGAAGCTAAGACGAATAATGACAGCACTCAAGGACTGTAGGATGTAGCTGTGAACTAATGGTGGCTCCGGATAATACCAGTAGTCTATATAGTAATAATAAGTGTTATATACTATTTTGGCGAAATTGTGGCAATTTTTAAACGGCATCTATTTTTAATGTATCTTAATTTATTTTGGAATCGTTAAAAATACGATGTTTTTGTATTTCATTTTTATATTTTACTTATTTTATAATTAGTTTCTAATATTTATTCATGTATTTGTTCAATAGAACTTTTTACAAACTAAGCCGTTTTAATCTGCGCCACTAGATGACAGTGTAACAATGTTTAAACCAATGATGTCCACCTTAAAGATTTAATACAAAATACCGTATTAAATTAAATCCTTACGGTCACAAATATTTTATAATTTATAACAATTATAATAATTTATTAAATATATAATAATAATCTATAATTCGCCCAAAACGTTTAGCTGTGTTTACTTAACACCTACATTGCTTGCAGTATTTAAGCGTTTAATGTTTTGAGAGTTACTACATAATGCTTTCTGAAGTATTCTTTAAATATATATCAGTTTTTTAAACCACCCCTAAAATGGTGGACATGTGTTTTTCAAAGAAAGAGAGGCACAGTTTGTGCAATCACCCCATCACCGTCCGCTTGTCCATGCAATTAGCCGTTATCTGTAAGCAGTTTAATTTTCTGCGACATGGGGCGAACGGCCCGGCCCTGATGGATGTGACATTAACGGGAGATGAAGCCGGGGAGATTGGACGCTGCAGTCACATAGTGGCATTTGTCACTGCCCCGGTCATGCAGATTGCGCCAGCGCCGGCCACTGACTAAGATTAATGACGACGGCTCTCAGTCTTTGTTTCCCTCAGTGCTTGTGTCGAGCTGTACCTAAACACCGTTCATACAATTCCGGGCTTTATGATAAAACTTCATTTATCCAGACTGTATCAACCATTGAAACTTCATAACCCTTATTACCTGGTGATTACAAGTACAGTAGCTTTCATTTATAAAGGGAAACATTACTATTGCTAATATAAAAGGCTAATCCATTTTTTTATCTATTTTTACTTAGGACATTAATGGTGGATTTTTGGGGTGGGCTTTTATTTTTCTAAGTAAAGTGGACTAAAAATCCTGTAGATTACAATAAAGGAAGAATCAAGCAATCTCTTGTGACAAAATATTATTGGCCACAATCAACCACCTAGAAAACACCCAAAACTGCATAGGAACTATTTAGTAATACCATACCAGCCACCCAAAGAACCTTAGCTAACACAGAGCAATGCATTTAAAAATACTCAAAACATCTCAGCAACCACATGTTCTGACAACCACCCTAGAACAGTGGAGGTGTGTATTGCAGGGGCAAGTACCACTTATATTTTCTAGAGAAATTGTAAAAATGTACTAGTTTATTGCCTCTTCTTTTATCTTGTTTTTCACATTTAGTTTACCTCCTTCATACAACACAGACAACAAAGCAGTAGCTGCAGACCCATATCACTTTCAAAATGGCAAAATAGGATAAATAGGAACTAAGGAATGTCAACTGATTAAGCAAAAAATGTTATTCTTAAAATTTTTAACAAAAACATTGGATAGAGGAATTCCTAAGAAGTGTATGAGACCTCCACGTATTCCCTCGATTGTAATAAGGGAGAGAGCAGTAACCCCGAACTGGCTGCTTGGCTGCACAGAAAATGGTTTTCCTTGACAAATGAGGTGATGCGGACCAGGTTCAGATTGATGGGGGTTTGGGCTGGTTGTATCAGGGCTCTGGGGATGCTGTGTATTTACACAGTCATTCATCATCCTGTGGCACATCCACTTATATGCACCACACATCTATACTGATGTAATTCCCCACAAGGAAAGCTGAATTACCATAGCCTGTCCTAAGTATGTGTGAGAGAGTGTGTGTAAGGACATGTTATTGTGTGTGTTCACAAACTGTGAATCTCAGATAGGGTTTAAGTGTATTAACTGTATAATGTCTACATTATGGTCTAAACTGATTCAACATATCCCATCATGCCCCTAATGCTAGCTTATTTCTCTGCATGGGCTCTGATCAGGGCACTCTTGCTTGAGTGACATTTGCTGTTGCTGAACATTGGACTTTCATTTAAGACACATGGGTCCTGGGTGTAGTTTGGGTGTTTTTTTCAATACAGTATAGAGTATGGAGTTAAAAGACAATATTTACCCTTAAATTAAAGTACCATGTGGATTCAGTCCCAGTCGGTACGTGTGCCAACTGTCTGTCGTGGAATCCCAGGCTGCACTGGGAACAGGCTGGTAATATGGCAGAGGGTGATGATGCAAGCCACACAGTGCTCCCTGGGGGACATGAATGTTGATTAAACATGTGCTCAGCCTTGGCTATTGAGCAATGGGACGTGGAACAAATGTCAAACGTTTGTTAATTTCTCTGCAGCAGAGGACTTATCAGTGGAGGGGGTGGAACCAACACCAATGAGGCATGACCTAAATGAAAAACCGATTGGCTGGCCAGACAGGACCAATCTTCAGGAATCAATTTAAGGGAAGGAAGAATATTTTTTGTTGGTGTGAACGCATTCATAGCGGAACAAAGTGTTCCGTTGTAGTAATAGTTGTTTAAAGTAATTAAAATAACAGGATCACAGTTATTTACAATTTACACCAATACTTATGAACTCAGTTGGTCACTGTTGATACAGGATAATAATTTGAATAAACAGTTTTTTGTTTCCCTGTAAGTTTCAAACAATAGGAAATTCATGTTTAGTATTACTTTCAGAAAATAGATGTGAAGAATTAAAACTATGTACACTTATGGGATGAAAATCTAGCCATATCAGTAGCCTAGTAGAAGCTGTTTAATTCTTCATGGAGTGGAATTACCATGTAACCATGGTACCGTGGAAGGTGCTGAAATAGATCTGAATACTACTCATTTTATATGCATGTGTCTATGATGAGTGACTTATAGTCCAATGCACGATAAACAAACATTTCTGCTTGCACCTTTAAGGGTCTGCTATTATTATTGCACACCACAAAGTTACAGAAGAGCAGCTATATCCATTTGACTTTTTGAATTTTATGGTGTAGTCATAAAAGAAGCTGCACAGTTCTGGGATTTTACCATGCAATTTTGTGGATATTTAACATGCGATTTCATCATACTTTTTGGAATTTAATATTGTGCATGAAGAGTATCTTAGTGTAAATACCTAAGAGTTTAGATGTAATGAAGGGCAGGCAGATGGTTAGAGTTTATACTTTCACAGATCTGTAAATTACCAGCCATCAGTGCTCAGCCTTGCCTTCCATTTGTCTTACTGCACTGTGCTCTGACAATGAAGCACTGGTTTCCTTTATTTCCTCTAGTCCAATCTAATGAGCATCTTTTGTACGCAGGGGTGGAGTTTCTCTCCTTTGTGAGAGCTGGACAGGTGTCTAACTGAATGATGAATGTCCTTGCATCCTTCCATAATTGGCTTCTCTCTGTTTGGCCTCAGCCTGGCTGCATGTCTGCCGGGTGGCCACCTCCATCTGCCAATCAAGTTTTCCCCATTGCCGACTGGCTGGCCCTGTGATAGCTATGCTAATGTGGCTGCAGGCTTCTGATTGGATGCTGCTTGGATAGCCTAGACTAATCCATTATGGCCCTGACAGTAGTAATCTCCCCCCCCAACACCAGGTCCCGTGTGCTAAACGTTGTTTGACCGTTCCTGTCACGTTCCTGCTGGCAACGGACAGCAAAGGTAATGGATGACCCTGTGCAGAGCGCACTCGTTCATCACGCTCTCTAACTTGTTTGTGTTGCACTGAAAAAATTAGGCACCGTGATTTTTTCAAGATTACTTTTTTATTAAAGCATACTTTACACGGTCTAACAAGGATAGTGACCAGTGTTGCATGGGATTGGCCTGTTGATTTTCACAATTAACTAATTTCAGATCAGAATTGTAGAATATCACTTGTGAGTTGATTATTTCTTGCTAATTTGAAGAAGTTAATATTCTTACTAGCCATTACACTGCGTGAACCTGTGGCCATGTTTATTTAGTGGAGTAATTGAAACAGATCGCTGCGATAGATGTAATCAGTGTCCAACGTCTGAAGTTGACATAAGTAAATATACAGTCATGGAACTGTGGCTCTCGTCCATTAACTCAAATGTTTGTTTTCTTACCTCACTCAGTGACTGTGGAGGGTCTTACCACATGCTTTGGGCTAAGAAAAGAGATTTGCTTAGAGGACCATAATAACATGAGGTGTCTAAATGTCAACATGGTGGCTAAAAACTTTTGAGATGTGAGGTCTAATGATATCATCACCTTGCTGTACAATTCAGTTCAGGTCAGATTTATTTATATAGTGCCCTTGGAAAGCAGCTTTACAATAGGTGTACATTTAAGACAAAGGGAAGAACTGCATGGAAAAACGAGATACAGAACACAGAAAACAGGAAAACTATGAAATATATAGAATACCTGGTATTACAAAATAAATGGCACAACATGTAACCACAGTTTTTAGAGATGAGGTAATCTCTACAATATCAACAGTTTTTTCCCCTCCAAATCTCTGTTCTTCTCACATTTTTCTCATAAAAAGAAACGTTTCCAAATATTTGTCTCTAAATAAATATCTCAACAATGTCTCACAATCTGCTTAGATTTGCATTGAGATAACCCAGATCTGCAATCAAAAGTCAGTTATTTAAATTTGAATCTTTGATTTTTTCATCAGACTTTATCCAGGATCAAATTAAATTATTTGCTACAGGCAATCCACATCCCTTTCTTTTCTTTAATAATAATAGTATTCTTATTGTATGATAATAATTGTGGATTTTATAAAGAAACCCTATAGGAAAAAAATCAATAACTTTGAACTTAAGGTCTTCTTAACTATAAAAGAGCACTATCTAAGCAATAAAATGTTTCTCTCAATTTTTGGAATTCTTTAGTTCTAAAACAACACATCATAGTAAAACGTAAAACATAATTTTTTTATATAAAGAGTTCTTTTGTTGTTCAATGTCTCCTAACAGAAGAACATCTCATATGTCTGCTAGCCCTACCATGCGATCAGTCAAACAGTAAAAAGTGTTTTATTTAAAATAAGTTCATATTGCTACAGGCGGCTCTGCACTTAGTGTCTCCTTTTCATGTGATGGCAGTATTACTTTTCTTCACATTTTTATAACATTTTCATCTTTGATTTCTTCACAAAATGTCTTTACCAGAGTTTCTAGTGAAACCCTTGAGACAAACAAAATTGTTTGACTAAAACAAAAGATGAAAAGAGCAATAAAAAATTCTTACAAAATGAATCATATAAAATCCATAAGATTGAAATAATGTCTGTTTTGTGATGGCAGGTTTTATAAAAAACCTCTCTAGTTTTTTTTTTTAGAAATTTATGTGATGAGACTGGTCTGTGTGCACTTACTCTCTTCTCTGGCCCTGTCGGATCTGGCTGCAGACAGAGGGCAAAAACATTTGTCATCCGTGTGAAATTCTCACCACAGGCTTTCTTATGGTCTAGCATAACAAGAATGCATTGGTGCAACATTTGCAAGATTTGGCTGCATGAAAAAGCATTAGGATTCCTAAGAATTATTAAACCAACTTTATTTAAACTTTTTTTTATTTAGTATAGCAGTTATTCCAAAAATCGAGTACCCATACCCCATGGTGAAAGGATTTTGATTTTGCTTTGTTTAACTACAAAACAGAAATTATGATGTTGTGTTGGATTTCATTTGTAAATAGTTAACAATGAATTTGCTGTTAGATCTATATATATATTAAAATATTAAGAATAACACATTTCTGACTTAGTGTTTACAAAGGATACTTGAGCCCTAGACAAAAATAGGTTGGAAAATTCTGTAGTGTATTAATGAATGTGAAGAAGTAATACTACCTTTTCAAGCAAGCCAAGGTTAAACAAACTGTGCCTTGGCATGGTTCGGAGTGATTACACTGCTCAAACAAACCAGACTTTGGGGGTTAAACCCAAAGACTTTGTGGGTTCAGAGTGCCTAGTGTAAATACACCCTTAGGTTCGGTATTTCAAGCAGTTACAGGAGTATGACATGCGATCTAACACCTATTTAAAGGCAGGGTAAGCAATTTCGGTGAGGCTTGTAATTGCAACCGAGCTTTGAAAGCGTAAGATCCCACCCTCCTATTAAAGCTATGCCTCTATCCCATGAATGTATACGTAGATTGACAGGCAAGTAGGATGATCCTAATGATTGGAGGAACATTTTATGGTCCTGCACCTTCCACAGAAGATATTTAGGCCACTTATTGATTGCTATCAGGATGTGCATTTACATTTAGGCATTTGGCAGACACTTTTATCCAAAGCGACTTACATTGCATTATACTACACATTGATCACTATACATTGAGTATGTGCAACCCCTGGGATCGAACCCATGACCTTGGCGTTGTTAACGCCATGCTCTAACCACTGAGCTACAGGCAAGCTGACGGGAATGTGAAGAAGAAACTTTCAACCAGTACAACAAAAATGACTGTATGCCTTCAAGCATAATTTAAATTTTTTAAATACATTTGTATTTGACATGTATAGCTATATAACTGTGTAATAAATTTGTCACCTTTAAGTAAACTACAAAAAGTTAAAAGATAATAATGTTGAAATGAAAACTTTGGAAAGTTTGTTTTTTTATGTCTTCTATTTTTTAACCATTTTCCCCCCACTGGGATTTCTGGGGTTAGTGTAAATGAAGGGAACAGTACTGTATTGCAGTGGGAAGACAATTCCTGGGGGACAAGTCCTGCTCACTAAGAAATCTGACTCAGGTGTCAACTGGAGTCATGTCCCCTGGCCAACTGTAGTACTTCCCTCCACAAACCCCACCCAGGGCCCTCTTTACCTCTGCCTGCCCCGTGCTGTCTGTCAGCTCGCTTGATCCACTGAGGCCCTAATGCAGAACCAGATGTGCTGGCTGACTTGTGAAAAATTCTCTTCCCACTGACATGTTAACCTGAAAGGTGTGTGTGTGTGTGTGTGTGTATGGAAGAAAGGTCAAACTTTAGCCTGGTCTTCAAGTTAGTGTAGATTACTTTCAAAGGCTGTGTTTATTGCTTCAGTACTTATGGTATATTTTGTTGTGTGTACATTATAAATTATTTTTGTCTTGTACCAGAAGAACTTTACAGTCCAACCACAAAAAGTTTAGATTTTCATTGTCATTACACAAAAGGCTTCTTAGACTATAAATATAGTCTAAGAATTCTCACTGCAAATTGCAGTGACTATAATAATAATTGTTTTGATCATAACGGAACATGCATCTTATGGTTGTTTTATGCATATTGTTTTTAGGCAAGCAAGCCATAATAGTTTAATAATCAAAGTCACATTTAAGTCATTCTTCTTGGTTCACCCTTTCACCCATAATTCGTCATCTCATTTTAACCGATATATGATATCTAATTTATCAACACATGCCCAATCTAACTTGCTCCACACGTGTAAGCAATTAGACTATAGAACAGTTACTAACACAAACACTTTCTGATAGATGGCACTCTAAAATGTAGGGCCAAACTAATGGCAAACATGACTCAAGGAACTAAAGTATCAATCAGGGAAGTAGGGGCTGCGCTGTCATGTCTATTGATTACACAAATTGTTTGAAGTATTTGAAATGTAGTGCCACACTGAAATCGATTGTGGTATTTACTGTAGGGATCTGAGAGGTGAAAATTCCTCTTTCAAAAAAAGCTAGCGTCTTAATGGAGTTTGCAGAATATCATAATATTATAAACACATTTGCAAAAGAAATTTCTTATTTACTACAGCAATTTAAACAGTAACAATGTCCTTTTTATGCTATGATCTAAGATATAACAAATATGCAGATTAATAAGTTAGAAATTATTGAATTAAATGCAGAACAGACACTAACTACAATGTGTGAAGCTGTCAGATTCAAAACAAATGTGGAAATGAAGTTGTCAGGTGAAAAAACCTGGACCGACATGTGTCACTTTAATTCTGTTATATCTGGCCAATGGTTGATGTCCACTGTCCAGCTTGACTGTCCGAATAGAATTCTTTCTGATCTTAATAAAAGTGAAAATCTCTCAGCTCCACAGCTGGGGACCTTCTGCAGTTTAAGTTCAAAGTCTGACATTTTTAACGGTGGGACACTTCACTTTATAGCATGCTTGACATTGGTAAGAAAAAAGAATGAGTATACTATTAATGATAATATGCTATTACTCAGCTTTTTGTTAACAGTTTGTGATGATATCCCTCAATCAGCAAAGATTACTTTGTTTTCCTGATTGAAAGACTCTGCTTTTGCTCATGGTATAGAAGGCTGTTTAACGTTAATCAGCTTTCCAGGACTTGAAAGAGAGAATGCACAGAACTTCAGGCATGTGGAACAATCAGTGTTACAAGCAAGATAGCTCTTCTCCTGGCCCCATTCTCAACTTTGACCCCTGACCTCTTGGCACACGCACTGCTGTAAATAAAAAAGCCAAATAGAAGCCTCCCCACCTAATTTCCTCGGCCTGAATTTTAAACAGCAATCGCTCTGACTGTCCTGTAACCAGAGGATAAACATATCTTCACATGGACCAGGTCCTTAACATGACCACTCAAGAAATCCAGAGAGAGGAGATATACACAATAGAAATAGTGTTTGACAAGTTAGATTTAGAGAGTTTGGCTGTACTGGTCCTTGGCCATAGTTCACATTGCTCAAATCTAAATCAGATCTAAACTGTTGTTGAAATGATGAGGGATGCACAGAACCAATTGCTACTGATATGACAGGCTGATTTATAAAATTATAATTGCCATAAACATACACTGATAGTTTGCACTTCTTTAAGTAGTTATTGCACCTAGTTACACCAGTCGTTGTTACATTACACACCATTAGAGACCACCGCTTTCGTTGTAGTTATACGATTCACTTTCACTTCAATGAATGCATAATAATATAGATACAAATTTGTACTGCCTGAATCGCGCCGAAAAAGGAAATCCAAATAAAAGTCGGCACAAATACGGCAATAAACAAAAGACAATATCATGTTCTAATGAATTAAACCTGTAGGAAAAGCCAAGGAATTAACACGTAAAAGATTTTATAAGCACATAGCTCAAGGGAGTAAGTTATTCCTTTTTATTTATTTTACGTATTTGTAGATGTTTTTAGTTAATTTATTACCTATTATTATTATTTAACATTGCGAAAGAATCTCGAGAATCTTTTTTGGAATCGGCTACTATATATTTGATTAACTAAAAATCTGATGACATTAAAGCAAGCATTTGTTTCATTCCAGACCGGTGAATAAATATTGCTAGTTGTGAAGAATGGTAATAGACTGTGAATACTCCATTTTAATTTATTTTTTTTCCTTAATGTTACGCAGTGTCGGAAAAGATGACCCATATTTCATGCGGCAGTGTTGTTGGTTCCGGCAGCTTTCACAACGAATTTATCTCTTAGATATATCCACTCCGCATTTGAGTTCTTTGTACCGGCATTGGCTCTGGTAAATATATTGATATATATGATACGTTATTTTCTGTTTCATATTTGAAATTTTGTATGTTGAGAAAACACATTAAAGGAGTCTCATATTTCAGTAAGATATATCGATAAGTCACTTTCCCTTTAAAATATTTTGCATGTTGCTAAATACAAAATTTAAATGACCAATTTAATGCATAACTTCATTTTTCATTTTGGTGAAGATGATTTAGGTCTCAATATATACACCCACATGTTTACTTTTTTTGTTATACCATAAGAATAGTACACAAAAAATGTTTCATGCCATCTATATTTTGGAGCAAAAAGGGCCTTATTTATTTTGAAAAAAAGAGAACAAAACAAGACAATGGAAATTTCCATTACAATAATTCAGTTATCGCGAAAAAATTACATTAAAGGCAAGGGCATTGCCCTTACGTTATTGCAATTTTTTCTATTTTGTGCCTATGCCTGTGGGTTCTCCAGCGCCAATGTAATTCTCCTCATCACTACTGCAGTGGAGATCGTTACGCCGCTGACATTGATAAATGACCACGAAAATACAGCATTTTCTCACCACTACTGCAGGCTACAGAAACAAACTGGAGGCCGAAATAAGCAGGGAGATGTCTGTAGGAGCAGACGTAGCTAAGATATCAAACAGCATAAGATAAATTACCATTTTAAAATGACAGCGAGAAACTGCGTTTAAAATATATTTTGGAGATGAATAAGTGTGCAGGGTTTGGCTGTTTCTAAAAATTGCGCGTGAGAGACCCTGTAGAATGATTTAGAAATATTAAATGAATGTTTTTTTTACACAACAGCAACATTGAAGTGATTTTAGTTAGCTGATTTTAGAGAGAATACTCTTTGGACTAATAAAAATATAATCAGCAAAACGCTAATTATGTCGATACGTTTGAAAATATATAATATTTTGGATTGTCTGATGCACCTGGCTGATATAACAACCATCGTCTTTTTTCCATCAAACGTAAGTGCAATATTTTCGACAAATTGTTCAGTGGATGTTTTAGGATTTCAAAAATAATATGAACTAAAACGGCATATTACAACAAATGCCATCTGAAAACTTACACAACATCATTTAAAGCAACAGAGATTTAACATTTTCAAAATGAAGCATTTATTACAAGAATTCGACTTTTGGTTGTGTAGAAATATTTACTGTACTGGATTTAAAAGACTTCTAAAAGGAAAATGGACTGCGCGAGAGGATCGATCAAACTCATCAATACACCAACAAACATATAATCGGCTTATACAAAACCATAGACAAAACCAAGAGTGAGAACTGACCAAGAAATGTACAATATCCCATCTTCGTTCTTAAAGGATCTCGACTGAATGCCTATTTGACTCTAATGTGTCTTACAAATAACATTTACATAATTATGTACAATGAAACACCTATAGCGGCTTAAAATTCTTCCAAGCATACTTGACTTTACAACAGCACTTTTGCTCTCCATCCCAATTTAACAAATATAAACTTGACAACTTATTTCCTTAGTAATATTTTTAAATCTCCTGAGGAATACCTTGTAATTTCAAATGGTGGAATTTGTGTCATGTGTGCCACAAGGATGCAATTAATCCCTTTAAATGGTTTTATTTTCCTCCCATTTTTTGGTTCATAGAATCATAAACACAAAGGTCTAAAATTAGTCAATGACACAAACTCAGACACAGAATATTTCCCAAAAACAATCATCATACCTTCACATTTTAGGGTTTCTGATAGTTTTTTTGTTTAGATGTGTTTAGAACAAATGCATTAAATAAGACTCTGTGAATTTGTGCATAAGCAAATATGCAATACTTTCATCTGGGGCAGCAACTCTGGGATTGAGCAAAAGTGCACAAAGGTTTTGATCCCTTTGCTTCTTGACAATAACAAGAATAAATAAATAATTTAAAAAGAAAAGATCAGGATTCCAAAATGTATTTTCAAATGTTCTTTCTTTTGGCAAAAACGCTTCAGGATTGACTGTTTTATTATGTTGGTACTCCTGTGGACAGTTTTTGGCTGGGTCTATAATAGCCAGTTGATGAGGCTTAGGAGGTCCTGTGAATAAAAGAGATAATTTGTAGGTGGCTTGCGACAGGGGTGTGATCAGTGTGATCCAAACAAATGTGACATGGGTTCACTTTCTTCTCATGACTGTGGCCAGCACTGGGACTGAGGCCACCATCAAGACCTAGAACATTGACAAGAAATTCAATATTCAGAACAAAAAAATCCAATATTATAAAATTCATTTACGAATATTCACACATTTACAGTAGTCTAAAAAACAACATTTAGCTGTGATCACATTCTTAGAATGCAAATGCCTCTAAGATCATAAATGTGGCTCTATCCACTTTATCCTTTAAACCTGTACACATCACAGGAAAACAGATCAGCATAATGGTCTCAACAATCCACCAGCATATGGTGTTTAACCAGAGCAAATTAAAAAATGGCAAACATTCCTCTAAATGACGCAATTACAGTAACAACTCAATGATAATTTAATAAAAAGGTACGATTAAATAGTCCGGAAATTATTTGGCCTGCATGTATCTGGGTCCTGTGATCTGGAGCTCATTATATCTCTATGTGCCTGTGGTTTTGGTGGGGTTGTTAACCCCAGCTTACCTCCCCTCTGCTCTTCGTTTATTAGCAGAGGCTGAGGTTGTTTTTTGAGAGGAAAGGGCTGTGTTGGCGCAAATGGAGAACTGGATGTGGTGCCTATTTACATATAAAGAGCTCTATTAATCAAGGTAAGTGTCATTATGGAGGGGCTCATTGGGCAGCACAGTGTGGGTATTAAATAAAATTTCTTCATGCCAGGCCGCCCGCAGCTAGCCATATGTCTTGATTTGTGGACTGTCAGAGACAGGCAGTGGAGATGGAGCCCAAGATGTAAGGTGTGTGTGTGCGCGCATGGAGGAAGGTAGGTGGGGGGGGGGTTAGTTGTCGGAGAGAAAATTGCCACTATTATCAGATTTCACACACTGAGAGGGAGGAGAAAAGAGATATTTGAAATACCAAACCACATCCTTACATTTATCAAAATGGGGAGGAGTTTACATGTAGTGCCACTGTCCATCCATGCCCATGTTCATACCCATGCCTCCCATGGGACCTGTAAGATGGAGAAACAAAATAAAAAATAATAAAACATGTGAAAATGTTGAGCATCTTTTATCATCTTTTATGCCAAGATTTTAGTTTGCGATTATTATTCATGCATCACTTACCACCAGGCCTAAGACCCATGTGCTGTTGGCCATCTAACACAAAGCCGCCCATAGGTTGACCATCAGGGCTGTAAGCAGTTCCTTGACTTACTAAAAATGAGGACAAGTTGCAATATATATGTGATTTATGCCCACACTGTATACACACATACACAGACTATATATATATATATATATATATATATATACATACATACTGTGTACAGGCTGAGGTAAAGATGTTTTAAATCTGTGGTAAAATGTAATAAGAGTATTTTACCCGCTCTGTTAGACTGATCAATCATGGGTTGCACAATTCTTCTTCGAGCATTGATAAACCTGTCAGGCAGAAAAAGAGAAGAAATTTATAAAAAAATAAACAACAATTACAAACTGAGAGTTATTTAAACACTTATGACTTTTACTACCATTAGTGTTTTATATTAACTGTAAAACAATTTATGAAGGAATTGCACTTTTGCCTGGGCCTTTGGATTTATGGACATTTCAAGAGTATACAAAAAACGAATTTACTGTTTTATTACTAAACTCAAGAAATACTCTAATTTATGATGTAAACAAGCATATGTTTTGTTGATAAAGAGAACTGAACACCTTTGACCTATTACTTTTGAGAAGTATTATATTTAATGGTGAATCACTTTAATGCACGATTAAAAACAAATTTAAATTAATGTGGTTTTCATCAGCACTTCAAAGTGAGCCTTTGTTTGAAACCCTATTTTTATTTGCTCTAAAGCTAAAGGTATGTGTCCTGCTGCAATGCATCAGTGAATCAAGTAAAGGGGTCATTGCTCAATAAATATTCAATTGATATAGCATTGGCTTAGCAGCCTCAGGGTATGATTAACCTAACTGCTTTTCAGGCACTAATATGCTTAAGCAGTTCATAAAAGAGAGATAGAAAATGTCCCTGACATGCAGTGAAGGAATATATTACTCATAGACAATAGGTTTCCCCCCAAAAGTTGGTAAACACCCTATTTTGTAACAATAAATAAAATACAAAAAGTGTTAGCATACAGTATGCTACAAAACAATGCAATAAAAACGCCAACATTCTCTCATATCATAAAACCCAATAAAATATATAATTATATAAATAATGTTAAAATAAGTAGTTTCTGATAAGCATTTAGTGTGTGGACCTTTTTAATAGTTGAAATTACTGTAGTAATTTTCTTTTGTTAATAAGTTCAGTGGGTGGTTTCCTAGACAGGTCTTAAGCGTAGTCTTAGACTAAAATGCATGTTTAAGCTGATTGAAATAAAAACAGTTTGCACTGACACATCCTAAAATATATCAGTGCTATTGTTTTGTTTTAAGATGCACACCAGTAATGTTTTTGTAAGTTGCATGTTTGTTAAAAACTACTTAAATGTCCTAATTTAACTAAGGTCTAGTCCTGGCTTATTTAAAAATGTAAACTATAATATTATGAAACTGAAGAGAACATGTCTGCAATTGTGCTGAACATATTATTCCACAATCAAAAAAAAAATTTAAATTCCTCAAAATGCATTAGTAATGGCAAACTTTATAGATTACATTTTGCATGACAGTAATCCAATGACATCTTTTTACCAAGCAACATAATTAATTTTGAAACAGATGCTTATAAGAAGAATCTTAATGTTCTGGGAACAATGTTTTAAAATCAGAACATAACATTTCATAACTTTTCTAAAAGTCCCAATAAGACACTCAACAAATTTCATTATTGCTGCTATTTTGTCTCTTATTTTTGTTTCATTAAGGATCTGAACAAAATCTAATAATAGTGGGAAAAATTTAAGTATTGTAAAAATGATGTAAATATCTTGAAATGTAAATATTACAGAGATCCCTATCCCTAACTTACTATTCCTAACACTAACTGTTCCTTAAGTGTTGAGGGGTCAGGCAAATTACAGACAAGTCAAAAGTCAAAGGGCAAAGGTTACTCACCAGTTATTCACTTGTAAAATGGTAAGTCCTGTGTCTTGTGCTAGCTGCTTCTTCTGCTCCTCAGATGGATATGGATGCTGAAAAAATAAGTAAAGTAAGGTGTTAACATTTTAGAATTTATACAGCAATAAACAAGCAAACATACTAATGTCTTCACTTTTAGAAGTTAATCAATATTACCTCACCTTTTTTCTAAAGTAATGTTTTAATGACTAATCACATCAAACATGTTGCGTCATGTGGGAACGAGGCCAGAAACATGGAACCCTTATAACTCTTTCAGCAATTACATCATAAAGGTATGATACACTTCCCATATGCTGTACAGCATTTGAGAATTTTCCTAAATTACCCTTGTTATTGGCTGTGCACTCATGGTTTTGTTTGACATTTTTTGACATTACTTGACAAATGATCGAGTGGGTGTGAAAGAGAGGCAATGGATAGTTTTGTTTAGGGCTGATAAAGGCTTGGCCCTTGGTGGCCCTGTTGTGGCCCCTATCCCCTGATTCTTTTGCTCTCACTGTGAGTGCAGAGGGAGGGCAGCAGATGGTAGGCAGAGGTCAATGTATAGACAGGATAAGGTCATTGGTGTACACCAATTCTGACTCTACTGTGGATACTGGTGAAGGAGTCCTGTTACATGCCTTCCTCTTTATCTCTCTCTTTCTTTGGGTGTCTCATAAACACACTAATGCTGCTGCCAACAACTTTCCCGCTCACCCCCCGGCTTGTTAGCTGTCATTCTGCTGATGAATGACTATAAGCCCCACCCTCTTTTTACACAGCCCAGTGACAGTCAAAACTAAACTGTGCTCTGGGATCTATATTTAATAAAACCTTGTTAAAAACCTTATTAAAACCTTTTACCAGGGCTTACGGTTAACTATGATAATTTGTGTTGAAGAACCCTAATGTTTATTCCTATTTTTAAAATGACATTTTATTGCATTTGTTTGACACTGCAAAGTGCCATGCTTTCTAAGAATCAATCATATTTGCATTAATTACACTTACGTTTATTAAAAAGCCCCCCTTGTCCTCATTAGCATGCCAATGGAGATTATGTTTAAGTAAATCTAACAGTTATAACTGTAATGTTCCACTGAATCTTAATGTTCCACCTTTCTTTAATATTGGCACCACTGGGGGTCTTTATCACAGACCTCTGAAAAGGTCACAAAAGATGGGGGCTTAGACCATATGTAAGAGCCCCCCCATCTAAAATGTCACACACTGGCTCAAAGTAGGAACCAACAAAACGTAATCCTGCAGCTTTCATTCAGCCCCAACCCCAAATGAATGCATGATCGCCTGGGTGTTGCAATAGGAGCCATTCAAAGGCCAAAGTCCCTTTTAACACTGTTTTTGTCAGAGGACA
This sequence comes from Botia almorhae, assembly GCA_036877575.1. Taxonomy (NCBI): domain Eukaryota; kingdom Metazoa; phylum Chordata; class Actinopteri; order Cypriniformes; family Botiidae; genus Botia; species Botia almorhae. Next base: position 19,369 of record JAZGTJ010002860.1, on the reverse strand, counting down.
CATTCTGCAATGGGAAACACTTTTCCTTCACAAATCAGTCTGAAAAGGGACTGGGAACAGACAGAGGATAATTCAAACAGAGAGAGGATAATTCAATTAGGCCCTCTTTTTTTAATCTCTAAACTCTAAAGGTGGGTAAAAGGGAAAGGATTACTATGTGTACAGGACCAGTGTAGCCCTTAGAAAGTGCAGGAATTCAGAAAAAGAACAGGACGATTGAACAGAATGGTAAGAATTTAAGGAGGTAAAGAGATTTGAGGGAGGTAGAAAAGCCACAAATCAGGCACAATCTTGGTAAACCTAAAAAACTAGGGTGCACTAGGATGACTACTGTCTTCAGTTTGACAAATAAGATGGATGGGTGGACCAAAGAACAAATATTATTAAACTCTGTCAACACATAATAAAATATCATACTGTGTCAATACAGTCACATTTGTATTCCCTGTCCAAGCTATGACGGTCCATTTGCCAAAGTTTTATCCTCAGTGCCACTGGAATTAAGACAGTTGCATGTCTTACCGTGAGATGTTGGAAGAGCCACGCCCGCATGATGTTGGTTGCCACCTTTGGGAAGATTCCCCTCTTTTTCTGTCGTTTCTTGTCCTGGTCGTCTTCATCTCCTGTGCCTGGAGATGCCAAGCTGTTATCCAAGCCATCCCCTGATAAACAATAGAGCGTAAGGGGGCGAGAGAGCAAGAAGAGAGGATAAAAGTCACTTTAATGTGATAAAACACCACCTTTAGCACAGCATACTTCTTTATTCAGACTGATCACAGTGCCACTCACAAACATGATGTAAAAGAACAATACAGGGAGGCCTTGTTTTGATTAGCAACAGTAACACAAGGACCACAGCAAGCAGGACTATCCATGCAGTGAGAGGGAACGCTAATCAACAGAGCAGGATCGAGTCTCTCTCCCTCTCTGTCTCAATGTCTGAGATCTTGAGGAAAGCTCTGAACCAACCCTAGTGCTATTAATTCAATGTGAGTTCTGTCTTTGACATGCCGTAATAAATGTCTAGGCTTCATGTTTGGGGAATGGAGGCTTGGCATTGTAAAGAGAATATCTGATCTGCATTAGTGCAGTAAAAACAACTTAAAAAAACAAGGCACCAAAGCCTATTTGAAGACCTTTAGTGCATGTTGATAAAATAATTTTCTTGTTACACTTAATATTAATAACTGCCTTATAATGCATGAAAAGTACATATGTTGCTAGCCTTGACTTACTGTTTATATACAAGTCCTATTCTGATCATTATTGCAGGATGTGACTGTGTTTGATAGTCAGTGGCTACATTATTATTTAGTTGAGTCACCCCCATATTTGACATGCAGTTGTCATGCCAAACATTTTCAGTGTGTACATTGGCAATTACAATTGTGCACATATTGCTATTAAGATCAGTCCTAAACAATGGCAAATGCTAAACAACCTCTATTGTGAACTCCTCTGTTTCGCCTTATGAACTGTGAGCTCTGTGATAAAATCAAGCCAGCTTTAAATGTATTACCATTCAATTTAATTTAATATCACAGTAAGAACATGCAAAGGCTTAGGCAGGAGATTGCTTTTAAACTAAGGTTTCCATCTTGTCTTCCTTCTTCAGACTTTGTCACTTTTTCTTCCATTCCTCTTTCTCTCTTCCATTAACTGTGCATCAGGCAAGATGATTTACTTTTAACCGTCATGCTTATTTTTCTTGCCCTGAGGGTAGAGATGCCTTGAAAGCCTGCCCTGAGGGTGTGTGAATAATGTATCTGAGGGACTCCTCCCCGGAGGTGGGACAGGAACTCTACTTTTCTTAAGATTGGCCCTGCTGTGTCTCCTTGTTTTTGGGAATGCATCAATCAAAGGCGACTGCATGCGCCATATTCTTGCATTAATATTTCAGTTAATGTATAATGACATTTAAATATAAGGGGGAGGGGGCTGAGGGGCTGGGGGCTGAGGGGCAGTGATAGATGGACTTTAGGCAGACTGATTCTGTAATCAAAATTCAAATAAAGAGCAGGTTACTGGTCTTACACTTTCTGTCTAAACAAGACAGATATTTTTCTTTTCATTACTGGTTTTTGGGTTTGCATGTTGATCAACAATCTAACAAGACAGGCAAGTGATTTAGTGTTTGTTGGTTTAAAAAGTGAGTGTTCTAATGTTCTAGAGGGTACTAATGGTTGCCTTTTAAAGAAGGAAATGGAATAAAAAAAAGAAAAGAAAAATAAAGAACAAAAACAAAAAAATAAAAAATAAGATTGAAAAATAAAGAGAGCAAGCTAAGATCTTCATATCTAAGGAAAACTAAAATCCAACACCCCCTTCAAGCCTCTCTCCTCCTGTTCCAGAAAATGAAGGCCGCAGGGCTGATCCAGTCCAACGCTAATCGCTTCTGACTGTTCCCTGGCAACTTGGCCCATGCTGCCTGTGTGACTGCACTATCTTTAAAGGCTGCTGCTCTCTGCAGCTCCCAGAGCCCTACCTCACTCCCCAGCTCTGGAGTCTGCACGCGCAGCACAGAGGGGGGCCACAGCAGCCTAAAGGAAGGCTGGAGTAAGCCCTGAGGCTGTTTAAGAAAAAACAGCACTCTAAGACATGGAGAAGAGGCTATTAGTTTCCATCTACATCCCTTTATGTTTTTTCTCTTTGCAAACTAAAGTCAAGAAAAACTTCTTACTAAATATAAAAATGAGAAACAATCAACATACACAAATAAAAATACAAAAAAAAGGAGAAACGCAAAGAAACTCTATTTTTTATGTACATAATCCTGTAATTCAATCCTGATGTCAGGCATGTCACATCACGGTACTTTCAGCATCTGAGAAATGACAAGGTCAAAAACTAAAATGCTTAATGTTCTTCTGATGCTGATAATTAAATGAACTGGATATAGATGAATGTCCTGAAGACAAAAGGGCTTCGTGCAAACTAGCTGGGTCTGATGACTGCCACCCCACACGCATCACAGAATAAATCCAGTTTGCTTGCTTAATGAGCTCACTATGACCTCAATCTATCACTAACTATACTTCTCCAAGGGGGCCATAATTCGGACTACTGGACAAAACAGACTGGATAATTACTGGACATACTTCATGATCACAGATGATTTTTTTCTCGCTAATTGTTTCACTTAAAGGGTATTGATTAGATGCCTCTTGTGCCCTGTGGCCATAGTATGATCTGGAGGATCATAGGATTGGTACACAGTTGGGTGGTATTGACAGTAGGACACCACAGCAATGCCTGGTATTGGCTATGTGGTGTTCCACAGAGGCATCAGCTCTTGACACTTACTCTTGGTCCACTATACTTGTGTAAAATATCATGCTGGGATTTAACCTTCATTAAAGGTTCAGATATAGATGTAATCATCCTGTTTCAGCCTGTGTCTTTCAGTCCCCACAGAGGTTAACTTTGCTCTCTTTTTGGCCTTCGTGATGGACATTCCTAGGCTCTGCATTCCCACCAACACACACATATTTAGAATAGCCACCACCACCAATAAACACACACACACTAAACATACACTCTTACAGTCCACAAAGGTGAAACAGTAGTTATATAAAAGAGAGGCAACAATAAATTCTAACCCTTTTAGAGCCTTACCCTTTACCTTTTTCTGATCCAAAAACCTAACCTAACGTTGAAAAGACAGCAGGAACTTTTACTTATGTTTTAAAAACAAAGTCACCCCCTGCAAGAGATAGGTGCTTTGAAGCGGCCCAGTAATCTCTGAACTCGAGCAGGGAGACTGATGTAAGACCCCCATTCACTTGTAATGGAAAAAGATGTTTACTTTATCCATCTCTTGAATGATAAAGGAAGGAACACCAAACCAAAGTGGCTCATGCAAGAGCAGTAGGTAGATGTCCCTGATCCCAACCTCTGCCTCTGATCACCCCAGATATCACCCCTCCATTGTGACTAGTATTTGAAGTGTTCTTCAGGCTGGCAGGGGTTATTTCTCTTCACCTTTTAAAATGTAAGCTTTTTGGGGTCAAAAGGCTATGTTCTTTGAATGTTTCCCCACTGTTGTTTAAAAAAAGCCTGATGTGGGGAAAATACCACCACCCTGATGATTCTCTTTCATACATATACCATAGCAATCCAGAAACAGTGTTGGCATTGCTGTTTTGTCAAACATTTCACAGGGGTGTTTAAAGATACTTTGTATTTGAAATTCCATACTGTCACACACAGGCAATGTGTTACTGGAATTATGAACCTGAATTAGAATCTGGTTTCTGAATTCAGATTTTCTTGTCCTGCAGAACATCTTTCTATTGTGCTGCATAATGGTCTAAACTATTTTAATTAAAACTTTTATACAAAACACAATAAAAATCTATTTGTCCCAAGATGTAGATGGCATTGAAGGAATATGAATATACTACAAATGTAAAGTGAAATATAGAAAAAAATAATTAACTTAATAACTGAATTACAAATAAAAATGTGAATTGAAGATATGGTAAATTAAACTGGACTCAACCATTTAAAAATAATAAAACATATATTGTGTACTCAGTTAAATTGTAAATTCAGGTTAACAAATAATAGTAATAATAATACTTGCAATCATCCAGAATACCTTCTTTTTGCAATAACAAACTCCAAATTTAAAAATATTACTTCTCTAAGTTCTCTCATTAAAATTGACGGCATAAACTGATACCTCTTTAACTAAGCGTATTATGATGTAATAATAATATCTTCCTACCTAGTTCACTGCTGTTGTCTCCACTCTGAGAAGCATGTCCCCCACTGGATGGCCCCGGGGTGCCAACTGAAGGAGTGGAGTGAGCGTCTTCCATGTCTCTCCAGGATGCTGGATTCTGAGGTTCAGGTACATGCAGATCCATGTGTCCCCATCAACAAGTACAGGGATTGAAAAGTTAAAAAGAGAGGCCACATTAGTAACACTAACAGAGATACCGTTTTAATTTAGCCAACTGAAGCACAATAATACACTACTTAAATGTATATTTTAAAATAGTATCTTACGGATTATTTAAAAATACCAAGTTACCATTCTATTTGTGCTAAGACGTTTCTCTGCCAAATTAGCAGAAAACAATTAACTGAAACAAACGCTGCACAAGATCAAGACGAACTAGGAATATGATTCAGAACACCGGAGTCAACAGGTCTATATGGAGCCACAACCAGGGAAACTGCTTCTCCCAATGTCTGACAGTAAATGGACAAGAAACAAGCAGCATCCCCCTTTTAACCAGAACTAGATGTAAAACACTTAAACCGGCTCAACATGCAAGCAAACAGTAGCTGTTCCTCTTCAGACCCTTAGCGTCAGCTGTTTGCCTGATGGTGATCAACTAAAGAGCTTTAAAGCCCAGAATAAGCCTCTACAACATTAAAGTTGTGTGAATAAGACCCTTCACTGCTTTCTCATTACGACACACAAAAGCAGTCTGTCGCTTTGTCTGTTTATGTGTGTGTGTTTTGTTAATAACGCTTCTGAAGGCTACTGTCTTCTTTCATTACCTTATCAAATTGTTTTGTGTCACACTCCACAAATGTAAATCAATAATATATTACAGCGACATCAATAAAGGATTACAGTTATTGTCAAATGCAGAGGGGTACATATTTATCAAACAAATTTTAGCTGACCAAGTGAAGGTATGATGGCTAGACCTTACCTTCTGCTATTTAGATCTAGTTACAGAAACTGTGTATATGGGAAAAGTCATCTGCTGTTTTACATTATGATACAGGGCATTATACAGGGCATTATTAAAGACTGAAACCTCTCTCGTTTTCTCATTCCTTCTGATAAAACATTTTGATCTGTAACAGAGCCGAGCAAAATGTAAAGTTCTGTTTCTCTTAATTCTCTGGTTTTGTTCTTGTGACAGGGGGTGGTGCATTGATAATAGGAAGCACAATTGTAAAGAACACACTGTTGGTCTCTGAGTAAAAGAAGACTCCCCTCCTGCTCGACAATACCAATCCAATCAGTTCAAAGACAATAGCGCATTCACATGCAAATGTGACGCTGATCATTAGGGCTAACAGAGCGGTGGACAGTGGGGGGAACCCTGACCCTTTGCAACACCTGCACCCAACATGATGTACATGATCATCATCATCATGCTTCTAAAATAGATATGTCCTGGGGCAATGCCTTAATGATTTATATGAGAGCAAAGAAAAATGTATTTAGATAATATTGTTTAAATAAATTACCATATTACTTTTTCTCTGCTTTATAACAAAAATGTATGGTGAAGCTGAATAATGCATTGAATAAAAAAAAGCACAACTGAGACCATAAAAATGTTGTGAGGTAAGAACAGTCAGCAAAGAAATAATGTTGTTCAAATTCATCATAAAATATCTTTTTTCATTTTTTAATTTACTTTTAATTTACATACCTAATTTGTGAAACTTCATAAATGTTTATTTTTCTATGTGACAGTGCCAAGTATATTTTATTGTTCACAGCAAACTGATAACGATTTTTTAAAATCTAAAATATTAGAGGATTTATTAAAACATAGCTCAAAACGGGCCTGGGGCATTAACACACAGCAGCATGTAATTCATAGTCAATATAAACAGTTCAATGTCAGTCTAACTGGTGCAGGTGTTATGATGACAGACTGGCAATTAAAACTCACATGATCTGCAAGATTTGTAGAGGATCCTGAGAGATCATCGAAGTCGGACTTGCATCCATCCCGTTCATCAATTACCAGGTCTATTGGCATTTTCCCCTTTAAACAACTTATGTACCGATGGCAAAAATTGTCGCAAAGCTCGTGCACCTGGTATGAAATAGGTTAAAGAAATAAACTGATAAAAAATTAATACAAAACATATAATGTAATTCATTTTCATAAATGCATGTGTACAAAATCATAGAAAAACATACCTTTTCGAGTTCTAATAGATGGAATCGTAATACTTGTATTGACTGAATCATCTAGAAAAAATTAACATATAAAATAATTAAACACCAACATTATTAATTATTATTGTTGATGTTGCTTTGTTGTTGTTACGTTGTTGTATTAAAATCATAATCATTAAAATAACCGTGAGTTATCACACTCAAAATAAAAAACTTTACAGGTTATACATTCTGTTCGTTGTTATTACAATAGCAATCTAAAAGTCTAAATAGATTTCTCCAGAGTCGATGCTTTGAGGGTGCCCCTAGGCAAAGACCCCCACGCCCTCTGATAACACGCAGCCTCATAAATCACTAAAGCTTCCTTTATTTCCCACAAAGAATCCTGCAATAACGCTTTGAAGACAAACATAGGATATTCTTACAACAAACAACATATTTATCAAACAACATTTTACACTTACCAAATTGTCCAACTCTGGATTAGAGGAAAATAACGGCTTTTCTGCCCGTATCTACAGTAGAAATATTTAATAACAAAATTGCAGCAAATCACAGCTTTAGCAAAATATTTCATACTCAGGTGACAATTATATAATACAACAAGTTGGTTGGTATATAAAGAAACGATTTCATAATAATTTTATTAAACCAATTCCACTTGAAAAAAACATCACAAAGATAATGGGGCTGTTGTTTGGCCAGTTACCTGCTTGGCAAACACAGCGATGTCCTCGTTAAAAGAATCAGATGAACACACATCTCCTCCAGCGACCCCGGGCTCCCTCGGCGTGCAAGTGGCAAGCTCGCATTTCTCAAAAACAAGCGCCAGCAGGGGAAATAACGGGTGCCTTCAAGAAATGATTGACTTTGGTAAATGCACACACGATAAAAACTTTAAAAAATCAAAACATTATACCACGGCATCTTACAGAGTATGATTATTGATGACAATATTTAATTGAAGTTTTGCTTTGATAGCACTGCCTGCTCCAATACACTTTGCAAGTGCAGAACTAAATCTGAAAGTGGTTAAATGCGATTAAATAATTTTGTGATAGTAAATGAAACAACATTCATATTTTTAAAGATGTAATAAATAGGTAGCACATCATTTAACAATACTATGTACCTATGTTTGCCTAACAAATAGCCATAACCAGACATTAGGAATTTAAACGTTTTAATGCAAATTAAGCTCTTGTCGTTTTTAATAATATAGCACATCATTTAAAGATATCGTTAAATACCACTGGCCTAAACGATATAGGTCAACTAACAGACGTTTACATGTTAAATGTTAATGCGAAGCATGGCAAAGTAGCCTACCCATAAATTTGGTCCTTGTCTCTTTTAAGTGCATCGTTGACAGCTGAGCCCATGCTGCTGGGCATGATACTGTGTGGTGCGTGAGCTCCGTAGTGCTGGTTGGCATGTGGCGGTGGCCCGTGGTTTAAGTGGTGAACTTGCGGCAGTGGCCGCGGCGCGTGTGGGTCCCCGTACATAGATGTGGGAACCCCAACTCCGTCCATACCTCCGCCATAGTGGGCAAGGTCTTCGTACTGCATCATACAGATATGGCTGTATCATTAGATAACTTAAAACACATGCACTAGCTAATATAAAAACTCTAAATACAAATACTTAAAATTAAATGAAACTTTGAATAAAGTTAGTTTAAGTGTATAGAAACGTGTATGGATTTTTAACAGAACGTACCCGTTGAGCCATCAGCATAGGAAGCTGTTGTTGATATTAAATACAAATTAAGTTATTGTCCGTCAATGAACTATTTGAGTGATTTAATTCTCTTTTGCATCCAGTTTAACAAGACTAAGTCGTTGGTAATCCGTTGAGATGACAGACTATGTCCTTTAAAGGGTTTCTAATTGTTTCCTTTTTAACCGCTATTAAAATAAATCGACCTGCCAAATACGCTTTGAAAATATACTCAAATACTTAAAGACGACACAGTTAAGTTAAATATTAAAATATTTAAAGGTTTTTTGTGGTCGTTTCATGCAATCTACCAATCGCAGACTTCCGTAAATCACAATTCTTTTTCCATATTCTGAGACGTTTTCGTGTTCAGCATGGCATCAGGACAAAGCTGTATGTCAGCTGAAAGATAAAACTATCCGGATCTCATAGTTCCTCTTTGTGACCCACGCTGGAATTTTGCTGACGATCTGAGCAGGTTCCGTTTGAAGCGACTGAACCCCTGATGATGACTGAGCCTGGGAAGCGTGGTGGGTGTTACCATCCCAACATGTTTACTTAAAGCAAGAGAAAGAAGAGCGTATAATGACCACGAGCAGCCAACGGGTGTCCACATTGGATACGCGCAGGGATGACGCACTATACCGCCCTTTGCGTTTTGTTACTAGGGGTGGAGTGTTTTTTGAAAGTGCTAAAACCAGATCAGTGCGCTGAGTCGCACTGGGAATGCACCCTGCTTCAAAAATTTGCTGAGCATAAAAAATGGAGCCTTAAAGACGTATTTAAAAGACTTTATCGTTTATTTGAGTGTCAAATAAAAGTAAAATATATATATATATATTTTTGTCGTTTGCCTTTGTAAATATCATAGTTTTCCCCAAACAAACATACATATCACTCAAAGGAAACACGTTATTTACTATTTACATAGTTTTCTTTGTTAGAAATCAATTTTAATGTGTGGAATTTAAGCAATATTTGTGTATAATATGTTGAACATCAAAACGCGTTCACGGCGCTCAGACAGCAGATGTCCACATCCTTCCACGAGCTTTTGAGCATAGCCTAAATTACAAATGACTTTGCGTAACAAACCCTTCTTCGTATTCACTCTTACTGAGGCAACGAGGTCGACAACGGAAAAACACTGATGTGCAGAAGCTTTACATTTACTGTTTAACTGTATTTACTTACAACGTGTATTTACTTCCACGTGTAATTTTAGCATTAAACGTGTGTTTGTGTAAAACAGAAAATAAAAGACAGAAAAAATCGACACATTTTAAAAGCAATTAAAAGAACAGAAGTCATGTAGAAGTGTAAGTTCTAACCTAATTTAAAACCCAATTTTCTTGTTTTTGTAAACTCTACAAACGACAATTGTAAATAAAATTTTATTTCGTTTGTTAATTTTCTGTGTACTACAGGTAATTGTCAATGTTTTATTAATTTATTTGAAAATAAATTCTACAGGCTAAATCAATTCTTCTTCTTGTCTACAGGCATTTAAAAAAAAGCTTATTAAAGCATCTTTAGTGAATTCTAAAAACAAAAATAATATTAACAGGGTTTGTGTGTGTTGTCAAGAATCTAAACAACTGTCATATAGACATGACATTTCTACAAACCACGAGATTTAATATCAAATTATTTCCATATTATTATTTTTTGCGGCTTTAGTGCAATTATTTTAATTTTGCATAACGAAATGCTGGTAACCAAATACGTTAAGAAACCTGTAACGTTACCTCCCTTAAAAGTCATTTTAAACGTGTAACAACAACAATATTAAAAAAATAAAATAGCAGAATAAACGTTTGTGACTCATTGTCATTCTAAGTATTAATTTTATTTTTATTTTTCATATTTTAGAAATTTTAACATTATTAAACTACCTTTAAACGTAACTTTTCTTCGCCCAGGTTGCTAAAGGGTGATAATCCATTCTAACTGCAAAAGTATTGACCTTTGCGTGACCCGTAAGGATGTGTGTCTAAGACGAGATTTCTTGCCAGTACTTCAGATCCAACGAGCCTCCAATAAACCTGCAGCTGGGCTTCAGTTTCATATATGCTGTGCTTTCTGGTGCAAAAATTTCAGAGTCAGTTTACCTTCTATCACCACCTAGTGGTTTATCTTTCTTTAAAAACCACCACGCAAAAAACATATAGAGAATGAGAATATTTTATTCTGTCTGTCAAAGATACATCAAACAGATTTAACTTTAAAGACTATTTTATTTTAGTGTTGAATATTACAAACATAAATACGCTCAACACGTGATCAACAAGATAACATGCAAAATACAATCACAATATAAAATAAATGCATAACCCAAATATATAAAAAGTAAAATAAATACATTGCAGACAATTAAAAAAACGTTATAAAAAGACTTTAAAATAGTTGCAAATATGCCCTTAAATGTTCAATGAATGAGAGGGTAGTTTATTTACTTTTCTGGAGGGATGGGAAAGTTCAGTCCTTTCAACTGTCAGTACGTAATCTCGTTCGCCCCTCTTTGAAAAGCAGCGCGCGTAAATTATTAAAGGAATACATTTGAATTATAAATACGCTAATGATAACGACACGGGCTGAGCGCCCCAGGCCCGAGGCAAAATTCTCCCGATGCACATTATTTTTTGGTACTCCGACTTCATTTCTTTTTTGCTGTCCTTTTCACGTCCTCTCTTCATTTGTATTTTGCTCCCTGCTTACAGTATGCATCGAAGAGCTGTAAGCTGGTGATCTGCACATTGATTGATTAATGCTGTCACCCAGCCTGTTTTAAGTGTAATGAGTTACCATATTCTGAGCATCCCTGTGCATCCTCAAAAACTAGGGTTCACAATTTTTGTGAAACCACTACCCCAACCCCCCATAACAAGCGTACACACACTCTACACGGATGGTGAGTCAGACCTCATCCTCTGCTTTCTTGAAAATCATTAGCATTGTCAGCACAAGGAAACAAGAATAGCCCAAAACTCCCTCTCTCTCTGTTTCTCTCTCTTTCTGTCGTGGCTGCTGATAAATATGTACATATTTAAAAATCCACACTTGTATATATGTATGTATATGTGGACGCAGGCAGGACATGCATATCAACATTGGTATCCAGAAGGTATGACAATGCAGTGACCTGTATCTCACACATAGCATATGCAGTACAAGATTTATTTAGCACTGTACTCCTGACAGGCTGGATTATGTGTGTATATGGTTGTGTGTATATCCAGTGTGTCTTTAAACAGATAGGTATAAGAGCAGCCCTCAACAAACATTACAATGTGTAGAGCACTTGGAGAGTAAGGGAGTACATTCCAGCTGAATGACTTACAGCGCATGTTCTGACAGTCTGACACCACATAACAAAGATGCTCTCCGGTCTCTCACAAAGGCCATCCCAACAAAAATTAAATTGCTTATTTTTTCTTTTACATTTTATCACAATATCACAAATTTATCACAAATTTTGACCTCATTGTTTTAATTATGACTGTAGGTGACCCAGACCTTGCAAGAAATCTTGAAGGGATATTAATTTACCAAGAATGCAGAACAAAGAATGCAGGTCCCAGACATGTATAATAAAGCATCAGATAAAATGTAGTAATAAACACCTGTGTTTTAAAGAATGGCTTATCACACTCAGCCAACATTTTCATTAAAGACCCCAAAAAATAAGTTTTGTGCTTTTTGGTTAGCTTTGAGGCCATTTATAAGGCTAATGTATTTTTAGCTCACTTTTAGCATGATCCACACATTTTAAAGGAATAATCTTGTGCTTGCTAGAAAACAGACCAAATATATGTATAACACCTGCACTACACATTTTTTTCAAAAGCTCTTTTGAATGCCATTTTACATTATTTTCAAGCTGATAAAACCTAGCCCTTACAAGGTAACTGGTAAAACATCTTTATTTTTCACATTATTTTATTTGTCTTTTTTATTTATATTTTGTTGCCAATATTTGTAGTTCATAAAAAAAATAACGGTCAATGAAAAAATATGCTTTTGGCAGCAGAATAGTTAAAGGACCCAACAGCAGGGGCTAACTAGACCATTCTAATTAGACAAATCCTGATCCCTCAGACAGGCCACAATAGCAACAATGGTTTAACATAAGGACTACTACTAAGAAAATAGGGAGTGTTTTGGAAACCTTTTTGAAAACACTCATTATTTTTCAGCAAAAGAAAGAAAGAGAAAAGCTGGTTTGATGTTATAAAGTTTTCAAGGAGTAGAAATACAGGACATTTCATCTCTAAAAATGGGAAGTAAAAAAAGTACTGAAGAAACACTGGATTTTCATTTGCAGTGAGGGATGGAGTACAGACTATCATCATTATTCAGCCCCATGATCTGTAATAAATTGTTAATGAAAGCCATATACCTATATTAATCATCACTGTAATCAATCCAGTGCATGTGATTAGTCCTTCCCCTTCAATGGCCCTGCACAAAGGAGCAGAATTCATCTCTCTCTCTCTCTCTCTGTTATTCTCAGGATTGTAAGCACAGACTCAATGTATGTGTGTGGATGAGAAAAAGATTTAAAAAGATATGAGAACAAACTAGATAATGGGGTAAACTTTTGCCATTTTGAAGTGATTCTGTATTCTGTAAAATGGATGATACAAGATGGTGAAATACAATAAACCTATCATTTTGTGTGGTAATTACCTTGACAATGGCAGTGATATCACAGAAACACCCAGACACAGTGTGTGTGTGTGTTTGGGTGGTAGTAATAATGTGCTGAGATTTCATTTCTGATGAGTGATTATTTGACGGTTAATTTTGCTGAGATTTATAGTGTTGACTATCTGCAGCCTGCATCCCCTCTATGGTCTTTAATAGTAGGACATTAAAACATTAATCACCCCTCAGTTCTTATCCACTGAAGGATATTGAAGTAAGCTGAATCAGGTTACAACCACACCAAGCAATTGCACAAGTCCATTTTATATATACAATTTTTTAGGGAAATCCAGGCTAGTTGTCATACAGATATATGGTCTATAGGGCATATATCTCATACATCTCAGTAGTTTTTGAGTCCATTTACACAAATGTGTTTTTTTAATCATTGTTTTTATTGGGACATGTAGTCACAAAATGTCAATGTGTTCAGTGAAATGTATGTAAGACATTAATGGTGGAAGTCTTCAGTAGCTTTTCTGTACACAAAAATACCATATAGTATCATTTACTAAATAAGGTTTGTGCTTATAAAGAATTTGACATAAACATTAATTTATTTACTGAAGTAAAGGTGTGAACCACTGTTCCCTATATATTCCCTTTAAAGATTATAAAAACATAATTTTTGTGTGTCTAAATGTCCTGTATCAGCACTCTTGAAATGTTTTTGAAATTTATCAGATTCAGAAACCAAAAGTTGTTGTGTCCAATCTGTATATAAATACAGTATTTATACATTGACTATCTCTATAAATGATTTATATATAATGATTATTTCTGACCTTGCAGTGAACAACTTAATTCAACAGATATTAAAATTGGTTATTCATAGAGATCTAAAAATACATATCCAGGTCTGGATGCAATCACGGTTGAACTTTATTTTTAAGATTAAGGTGAAATAACACCACAACAACAGCAAAAAATAAGGACACCTCTCTTCATAAAGCTTCTACTGGCATTACACACAGTATTGGAGCTATTACACAAACAGTAGTAGTACATTTTGTTTTCGTCTTATACATTTTTTTTAGATATTGTTATTAATGGTTTACATTTTACAGCAAAGATGGTTAATTGTGATTATTATTACATCAAGAGTAATACTGAGAGTTGCGCTGACATAAAGTGCAGGTGGATTCTTGAAAATATGACGTATAAAAACAAACAATATTTTTGTTTGCTGAAAACCTAAGTACCTAATGTTTAGAAAAGCTTATGGCAGAATGGTCAATTGCACAGCCATTAAAAACATAAAGATGCTAATAAAGTACAATGCTTTCAACCATAAGTGAGTAATTCATTATACTCTACCACATTGTCATATCTTATAAGATCCTGATTTGTCAGTTCAAAAGTAATTGCTGTCATATTTAATGATGAGAAACCTGACTGGGTCAATAAGGCTCTTGAGGACCATGCTAATCATCAACATGATACATGTCCAGCTCAACAATGGTGTACTACTTTTGTGGCTTATTGCAGAGGAACAGCATTTGTAATAAATTCTTGTTGCCGCTCCTAAACCAATTACTTGGTAAGAAAGTAGGTCGTTTAAATATTTGTCCATTTACTAAGTGTGTGCATGTTTTATTGCTAATGTTGGATTGGTATTTTCCAGTGCAACTCATATACCAATATGTGTGGTATAAAGTCCACATTAAAATTTCTTCAACATACCCTTTTCACGATTCACATAATCAGAACACTAAAGAAAATGACACAAAAATTGCCTCGAGTGTGTTGACAGGTTAGACCATAAATGTTTTAAACAGTGAGGTAAAATTCATATCTTTTGAAAATGTCACTCTTTAAAAGGTTAATTGGAACATTGTATCTCATCAAATGCTATGCCTTGTGGAAACAATTAATTTTATCCACTGACATGCATGGGCATGACCACATGATCAGAGTTGTTATGTTATAGTGTGTGTTTGCTATAGTTGGTGCCTTTTAATGATTTAGGACGTTGTTCAGTTTAAACCATATATGTAGGCTACTGTACTACCATCTGGTGGCCGGTGGCCAGTAGTGGACTGTGATGCATTTGTGTAAGCCACTAGTTCTTTAAACAATAAATTATATCTTCAAATAGACATAAAGAGTAATTGGTTGTGTGCTATAATATCTAGTCTCAGTATTGCACAGCAATATTCAATCAAGCAAACAAATATCTAATAGCTCATGAAAGCAGTATGTGTGGTGACGTTTTTTTCTTCAGACATTCACTGTCAAATTATATTGTCTCTGAATGTTTTATCCAAATGCATGTTGCAAATTAATGCTGTTGTTAAATCAATAACTGAGTAATATTATGTGCAATATTATGTCTGGTTAGTGTCAATGCTATACCATTGATATGATTTTTTGGTAAATGCACCACCAGCTCTCTATGAGTTTTAAATCATGTCACCAGACTGAGGTTAGTGGGAGTGCGACAGATGCTTGACCCTAATGTCTGACTTCTGTGTTAGTGAGATCAGTAAAGCATGCTTGGTTGGACACGCCAGTGGCAGAAACACTAACTGGGTCAGTTAACAGCCAGCAACTTAGTGACCATCCACATTCATAAAAGCGTGAATGATGCCAGTGTACATTCATAAAAAATAAATCTTTCATATAATTCACATAATTGAAAGGTTTTTGAATAACAGAACACTACATATAAACAATAAACATAGGTCTGTAGTTAGAAACTGCATAGAGAAACAAAATAAGACAACAAAAGAGAAACAGAAAACAAAAATAATTTTGTTTTGTGTCAAACAATATCTTGTTTTTACGACAACCAAACACTTTATATACAATCACTATTTTAAACAATCAAACTAAGAAATAAACTGAACTTTACAAATTTTCCAATTTACTGGTTATCAGATTTTATGTTGTACAGTGAGATTTTCCAGGGACTGATTTTGTAACAGGTAAAGGATTATTTACCAAAACAGAAACTATTTTTATATATGATTTCTATTCAAATATTTTTTAGTTGTTATCTTAGAAATGTCCAGCAGATGGTGTCAGAAACCATAGATTATTGTTACAATTATATTTATGGTGTTAGGGTTTCATAGGTGGTTGAAAATGTCTTTGTTACTGCATACTAAGCTGTCATACCAGAGGTTTTTAAAGTGTGGGGCGTGCCTTCCAAGGGGGTGCCAGGGGAGGCGAACATAGGGGTAAAAATCTCTGTGCAGCAGGGAAACTATTAAAGGCTATGTTTGTTCACTTAACAGCAGAATGTGGTTGTCAGTCTTGTGTTTTAGTCATTATTATAAGAGGTAAGAGGTTAGGTTGAGATCCCTGCCACTGGACTCACAACTGCAACGCTGCGTCAGGCTTGATGCTATGGGTAACAATAACGCCCACTACATCATGGTGAGGGAAGACCTGCCCTAGATGCTGTAACAAAACACTGGCACAAAAACATCAAGAGCAGACTTAGACTTTTTAACCCAGGAGGAACTGAGTGCATGCTGTTGAATTTAAATCTAAACTGTAAAAACTAGTAAACGTGTGTGAAGAGTACCAGCTTGACACAGCACAAACATTATTTAGAGATGCTCCCCTAGACAGAGACTTTAGATGATGCTACACTCCTGACAGAATGTGGTCTAATGCCCAAAGGTGACACTAAGTCACAGGCCTTGTATGCCAGGGTAATAGCATCTGTGATCCAGTGAGATAAGCACTGTTTCGTGACTGCATTACCTTGGTTGAGGCCACCAAAACAGACTAAGAGCTGAGAGGTCTTACGCCACTGGCCTGAGCAGTGGACATAGATCCTCAAAGCTCTAACTGGACACAATAAATGAAGCCTTTCTTGCTCCGGCAACTCAAACGGCGGTCTGGTCTAGGGTACAAAATGGCTTTAACAAAGCCAGGGGCAAAATCTAAGCAGACAGGGTCCTCTGATAGAGCCTGTAGATCTCTAGACACAGTGGCCACATAAACCTTGAGGGTAGCTGAGACAAAATCTGCAGAGAGAAGCTCTTGAAGAAACTTCAGCACTGAACCAACAAGGCAGTGAACCGGAATGGTTCTCAGAATGGTTTCTACAACCTTGTTTGAAGAAACAGAATTTAAGAGCTGGCTCCCCTCAGGGGCCAGACCCACAGTTTCCAGATCTGGGAGTAAAAGATCGACCCCTGAGCCTGAGACAGGTGATCCTCTGGACTGGGAGCTCCCAAGGGGCTCTGTCCAGAAGCAACATTATGCCTGAGAACCAGATTTGGGTCGGCCAGAACAGCGCTACCAATAGCAGACAAACTTTGTGGTTTGTGGTTGTGGCACACCCTGGTGTGAACTCCTGGGAGCAAGGCTATCAGGCCACGTCTGCACCATGGCATCCAACCCCAATGGAGCTGGATGAGTAGGGCCATATCTCTGCCAGATGGACTCCACCATTTGTGGATGGAGCCTCCATTCCCTAGGCCTCAGCCCCTGCCTTAGCAGCTGCTCCCAGATGTGCATGGTATATACATCACTTTTGCAAAATGATGGAGAACAGCCTTGTCTCTGCCCAAAGAAGAATCTGCTGTGCCAGCCTGTACAGGGGGCCCGAACGCAGCCCTCCTTGGTGATTCAAGTATGAGACCACTGTGATGTTGTCAATATGGACTAAACCTTGAGGTGTGGGAGGAAGTGCTTCAGAGCCAGAAACACTGCCCTTGTTTCCAGACAGTTTATGTGCCAAAAAGAGGAGGGCCTTCATACTGACCACAAACTGGGCGGCCATTAAGAACCGTACCCAAGCCCGTTAGAGAAGCACCTGTTGTAAGAACCCTGCTACAGCATAACACTCCTAGAGTGGTCCCTATGGTAAGAAACTGGGGTCTGAACCACACAGAAAGGGTACGAAGGGTCAGGGTATATTCTGGCAAACCGTTTGCCAATCACGTTTCGCAATCGGCAAAGCAGATCATAGCACACGCCGTTTACCAATACACTATGGATAACTCGCAAAGCAAAACATTCCTGCCTGTTTTCCCAGCCCATCACTATCAGTACACATTGAAAGCAAGAAGCTCGAGACGTAAGAGGTGGGGCAACCATTTAAAATTTTCAAATTAAAAGTTTGTTTAAATAAAACATTTACTGTGTAAGCATAAAATAATCAGTGTTAAAGTAGAGCGCATTTGCGTCCATTTTTCCTTTTTTATCCAAACAAATAGTTGTATTTTTAAACACTATTGAATACCAAACTTTAAATTAAACAAAATACAGTATTTCATAGATAAAAAATAAAATATTGGTTTTTGCTCATTAATTTTTAAAATAAACAAATAAAAAAATAATGGACATATTAAAGTCGAAAAAAGGCCATTTACAAGTATATATGGCCAGGCTATATTTAAACTGCTAGGCGACATCTAGCTTATAGTGACCCCGTTGTACACCTAAATAATTTCTCACTATAGGCTAATATAGAACACCTAATTTAGGTGCTTTTTCTGCCATTATTCATAAAACAGAGTGTACAGTTAAGAGATGGGAGCGAGACAAGTATGTGTCGGTGTGCAACATAAGAGGCTATTGTTTAGAAATGGTTAAATATAAATTGTAAAAGCAATCATTTATTAGAATGCATTTCATCAATCTCATTTTTACTCAACTGCTTACATTTTAAAAATCTTGCCTCTTTATTTCAAAACTTTACACACAATTCAAAAATTGCACGCACGAAATGCAAAATGCCTCACATCTTTTGCAAAATGAAGCACTGCATTCAAAATAACAAACACACCTCAAAAGCAAACATTTGTCTTGTGTTGCAAACACCTTTGCCATAATATTATATTTTTTGGATATATCACACAGTTATTTAAAATGTTAAGCTCTTCTTTTATGACACATCTCTTATGTACAGATTTTGAACAGTAAGATTTTTACATTTTTTTCGATTGCTTAGGCCGAGTTTTTCAAAACAAGGCTTATTTTGTTAAAACACTAAAACACTATCTATGTTGTGACACAAGTGGCAAAACATCTCAGATAGCTTTTGCATAACTAAACACTTTACAATAATTTGGCGCACACGTGGTTCATTCAGTC
>JAZGTJ010002859.1:0-30891 GCA_036877575.1 Botia almorhae | reverse complement strand
TATATGTTCTCTTTTTGATTTAAGTATATAAATAAATTAGTAAGTAAAGGGCGTGATACTGCACCGCATCACACGTATGGCTATTGGGGGTTTCAAGAGAATCTACATGGTACACATTACTGCCATCTGGTGGTCAAACATCATGAAAACATCCTGAAAACAGAAGATATGTCTCTTCACTTTTATCACCTTCAGCTAATGCTGTTTGGAAAACGTCCACGAGAGGGCAGCAAAGCTAATTTTCCAGACTGTATAAGACCTTCAGGTGGGTTTGTCGCAGGAAATATTGTATGTCTTTAACTGCTGTTGAACTCTGCAGAAAACAAATGTTCAGTGCTCAGGAAGACGATGTTGAGGTTATGTCATCTCATTCTTATCCTGATGATGATGACTGGGTTTAATTCAGGAGATGAGGATTGAAAAATAAGCGTTGTCTCTACTTCCTCATTACATTTCTCTACTTTATCCTGTCAATAATGTCAAATGTAATGAAAAGGTGCGCGCGTGTCAGCTGGCTGAAATGATTCTATCTCTGTAAAATGAACTAGCGTATCAGAAAATCTGAAGGTGACATCGTTTCGCTTGATGCGTTTCCTGCTCAAACATTTGAAGAATTTTATGAGTCACGAAGGAAATAAACGATCATAAACATCAAACAAAAGGTCGTTGATTAATCGTTTAATTCCTACCGAAGCTGGCTTTCCCACATAATCAGGAAGACATCTATCATATTAACACGAGAACTACATAAACAATCATATCACGGAAGTACAGTAAGTCTCAGATCACTTCAAAGTCCTTTCCTGTCTTTTTTCCCAGTGGGAATCACTTTTTGATGCCGCATAAACAGAGAGTAACAATGTCACTGTGGCCGGGAACTTTTAGGCTGTTTGTGGACCACCTGTGTCTGTGATGTGGAGTTTCAGGGGCCCCTCCGCAGTGCAGGTGTGTGATGGGTTTGTTGAGGGTGTTCTGGTCCATGGCATTTATCTTTATCACACTCTGGATTTCCCAGGGATTGCGGATACTGCGTCCCCACAACCCAGGTCCCCAGACACCGCATCCTGTCCACCGATGTAACCTAAATAACAGTGAAAATGGAGCACAGTGTGAGAGAGTGTGTGGCAGCAGAGAACCTCTGCGCTACATCTGAACCGCACTGTCGACGATGTGCTAACCCTGCAAAATTTCACATTGTTTTGTGTGTGTATAAATATATTACACTGACCATCTCCATATATCTGTTATACACACACACACATTGCGCTGATCATGATGTCACATTATATGTGTACGCTGTCACCATGAAAACCTGTCATTAAATACACTTCAAAGTCAACCTTATATAGTTAAAATGAATATGTGCCAAATAGATGCCGTTTGATTTGTTCAGAACCACAGAGCTACATTTATTACAACAATATAGTGTTTGTGATGCAATATGATTTGTCAGCAGGTCAAAGGTTATAAATTCAAATCCCAAAAATATATATGCAATAATGCGCTGTAAGTCGCTTTGGATAAAAGTTCAGAAGAATTGAACAAAATTATGCAACTTCACAACATTCTTGAATTACGAATCCAACATGACAAACCCTGCAAGAAAACATATGCGTTTGTGTAACATGAGTATTGACTACAAACCTTACGGTTGCTAAGAGTTAAACCCTGTGACAACTTACCCCGGTCTCACCCATATTTGTCAGCAAAAATGTCTAGCCCATATAACTCAAGTTATGCATCTTGGCTATTTAGTCAAAACTGTGTATAAACAACAGGTAGGGTAGATAATGATCGTTCATTCTCACAGTATTTGCGTGCACCCAGTTTTAACCGCGCCAATCAAGCAGCACCTGAGGACAAAAGAGAAAGAAGCCCCTATTCACAGTCGTGCAGGGGGCTTCCTCAATGACGGGGGGACGAGCAACATACTGTGGGAACATTTTCTCTCTTCCTCTCACCGTGTGGGAAAACCGCTCGGCTCCTCTCACACATCAGTCCGGACAGGGACTCACTCATTTATTCGGCCTTTATTAAACGAGACCATGGACACATCAGTCACAGTAACAGTAACAATAAACTCAACAATGCTCTCCAGGGCCTGTGGCTGCCAGTGCTGCTGTACACACTGCACTTCCTCTGTAGAGTCACTGTCTGTCAGGAGTTCTGAAGAGGGATCATGCCAGAACTGATACAATAATCAATGATTGACTTATTCTCTGGAAAATGTGTTCCCGGGAATTACTAATGATCTACCTGCAATTAACAGGAAAAAACACTTCAGGGCCATTTTCTGAAATTGAAACTCTGTTTAACTCTGTTTAAATATGAATACATTTTTAATATCACATTTTAATGTTACTACTTATCTGACAATTTGAATATCTCATATCTCATTCACCACAGTTATGTTTTTTGATTGTATTTAATGGTTGTACAGCATAGAATTGCTTTTATTGAAATCAGATTTGTGTGTTTTTTCTGTGCGTTTGGTTTATATAATGCAATGGTATTTGCTGGTTAAGGTTGTTATTGGCTGTTTTTGCACCGACCTTCAACCCTGTTACATTGAGATTATTTTAAACATGTTTTGAAACAGGAATGCCATTGCTAACTAAATTTTTTTTTATAATGTATTTTTTTACAAGGTATACCAATACTGAGTGACACTGTGAATATACTGAATATATCTATTATAATTAACAGAACATGAGTTCTAAATTGTGACAGGGTACGAATTAATAAGACATATTTAGGATACAGCAGTCCTGGATTTAGATTTAGGCTTAAAGGAGTCCAGCAGTAAACTCTTCAATTAAAAATAAAGAGGGAATAAAGATAGTTACTGTAAAATGTACACCTATTGCTTAAATTATAACATACATTTTGTAAACAATTTAGATAAAGTAATTGCAAATTGGTTTTGTGAATAATTGAATGTTTGGAGCTTAATATAATACTAACAATGGAAAGTGTGCTTTGTTAAACTTGCAAATGACATCCACCTGCGTAGAGACTGAGGCAGGAAGTCCTGGCACGCACTTCTCTTCTCCTGACCGACAGGCTGGCACACTTGTTTTTCCTGGAAGCATGGGAGTGTAAAGCCACAGTTTGCAGCTGGCTACAGGCATAACACTCAAAAGTAAACAGGGAAAAACCCCGCGCATATCCTCCAGAATAGATGCCTATGTAGTGTTGAGGGGGGGAAATAGCCTCAGGTGCTTCCTGTAGTCGTCTTATTTATCCACATTTACATCCATGTTTGGGCAGCCGTGGATCCAGCTGAAGTTTAAGCACAAATACAAACAACAGTCAGATTTGGTGAGTGTTTAATGTAGTCATGTGTGCTGAATAATCACACAGGTGGAAGACTGAATGTGTTCTGAATCATTGAACTGAGTGATTCATTATCTCCAGGTTTACTGGATTCTCAGAGTCATTACTGAGGAATGTTTTAGTGGAATTAGATTCATTAGAACTCAAAGGTTTGAATCTCTACATGAAGTGAACCATGAGCTGTTAGCACAGAGAGACACATAGGTTGTCATCACTCCATCAATGATGCATTTAATGCTTTAATTATCATATTACTTTTAAACTTTACAACCCCTTCAAATTCAGTTTAACTTACATTTATGGAGGCTAAACCTCTGTCTATTTAATAAGGTATTGTTTTATATTCACGTGAAATATACAGATAACAGTAATAAACCAGTCTGCACTACAGACTCACTGCACATTGTGACATGGGAGAGTATATCAATAATGAAACTAAATGATTTTGGTATTATTACACATAAGGCAATATTTTCTAACCTGCCACCTAACACGTCTGTAAACAGTATTGTTCAATATTTCAGTTCATAATTCACTTTATTTCTATATTTTCTAGTTAGTGCAAGAATAGAATGAACTAATACAAAGAGATGGTTTGACGGAAGAGATAATCAACATTATATTATAACAATATACAGTCATATAAATACAGATACAAATATAATTAAGCCTTTGATTTTACAAAAATAACAAATAAAATACTTCAGTAATCCCAGTTAACTATTCTCTGTGTACCCACATACGTATAAAATGACGGTATGTATGTTTTTCCGTCTCTGTTGAGTCGCATGTAATGCACGCGGCCTCATCTTTCATCTCTCTGTAGACGGAAGGCACTTCGGCATATCGTGAGAACTGAATCACTGATTGGACGGCTGTGTTTTGTCAGCTGCTTCAGCCCCGCCTTCGAGTGTGGCACTCGGTCGATGAGAGTGACACCAATTATTTATGTCACATTCCCTCCGGAAGCACAGGATGGAAACTCCACGAGAGAGGACCATCCATCAGACGTGTCCGATGGGGCTGTGTACCTGTGACTCCTGCACTGCAGAGGCAGGGAATGAAGTCTCACAGGACAGCTTGAGATAACCAGCCACACACTTACCATGTCAGATAAAGACAGTAATTAAATGTCTGAGGATATACATGTCATTTAGTCTGCAAATCTCTATTATGTAATAATGGTTTAAAAGCAAATGCCATTTTAAGAGATATTAACTTGTTGGTTTTCCTGTAA
Source organism: Botia almorhae (assembly GCA_036877575.1). Taxonomy (NCBI): domain Eukaryota; kingdom Metazoa; phylum Chordata; class Actinopteri; order Cypriniformes; family Botiidae; genus Botia; species Botia almorhae. The sequence goes on along the minus strand of JAZGTJ010002859.1, from coordinate 26,318 downwards.
TTGGAGTTGTGTAGGAACTGGATTCTCAGGTTCTGCTCTGTTTAGTGAACTGGTCAGCCTATTAAAAACACAGCAAAGTTGTGGAGCAAAAACAAAACGCAGCTTGTTTCAGACGTCTCAGTGGCTGAGAATGACTCTTAACTAGGCGGTTGATGGATGAGGTGGGTCAGGTTATTAATAGTTTGCTGATTTTCACCTTCAGTATTTTCAGGGGACATTTTTTATTGTGTCATAAACGTCATAGCATGATCTATTGAAGGTTTAGAGACCAAGTCAGGTCCCTGGAAATAATTTCTCTCATTCAGAACTTCTGAAAGACACGCTGACCGTGTGAAGCAACAGGGGTGTTGCTGTACGCGTGGACAGTAGAGTAATATATTGACAGGTGTCTTTCATGCTTAAGGGTTAGGTCCTGAACTGTCAGGTGAGGTCATGAAGTGTAAATATAGCTTGACTTCTCTACAGAAAGACATTATTAGCACTGCCCTGGCTAATGCTTCACCTGAGTCACTTTTGAGTCACTTAAATAACAATGACTTTAATTGACTCAAACAGCTACCTTCTGTGAGGAGTCTGCTGTATATGTAGACCTGTACAGCACATCCTTAAAGTGATTTAAATCAGTACCAGTAGCTGGTCTAAATGGTTCCCCACCACCCTGAGGACAAGATCTGCACCTTTATCTTTTATCTGCAATATATCAAGGAACCGTGTATAGTTGTTTGCATCATTTGACATGTAAAGCGTTTCACCTAAAACAGACTGATTTTAAATGTTTAAAGTAAACATTTCTTTATCTCAGATTATCTCAAACTCTATTGTTTTAACCCATCACTAGTCAAAACTATGGTTCTGCAGTTAATGCACTCTGCAGACTGACTCTACATGCAGACAACATGTCAGAGATTACTGCAGACGTACGTTCAGCTTCCAGGTGTCTCCTAAGGATAGCACAGCAGGGTGGCTTTTCCTGGCGCTAAATCAACCAAGGCCCTACCTAGGTAACATTGTACTTTGGAATTTTGTATTGCTCTTCGATAAACCCTCTGTTTTAGTGATGTATTTGTGTGAATATCAGTCCCACACACACCTTCTTATATAAAACCCTAGGACACCAAAAAAGTTGTAAAACATTTTACATTAAATATATTTATTTAGGCAGAATGTTCGATTACATTCATCTTACACAGAATACTTCTCTGTCAGTCAATAACCAAAATCATTTGGGCATTTGTATGTACAGAACATGAAGGAAACCCTTCACATGTACATTATTTATATATGTGGAAACCATTTATAATGATCATGATTCACTAATGTTGGGTTGTTTTGAAATACACTGTAATAATGCAAGAAGAAAACATCTCTACAAAATGTCTAATGCAGTCATTACCATCACACGAATGTCAGGCCTTCTAATTACCACTACGTGTTGGTAAGATATAAGATTTTTTATATGTATATATTAAAAGCGCCATTTTATACATGTATCAGTGTACGTATACAGGAATGATATAATATACATTAGCTGTGATATGTTATTATCCTGTTGTGAGCAGTCCCTTACATACCTCCTGGCTTCTGACTGTATTATACAAATAAATAACATCAATTTATTATGTTGCTTCAACAACAAAAACATGCTAAAACTCTAAACTTTGTGCTTTCCATCCAGCTAGGAAAGTGTTTAGCTGTTCAAGTTTCATAAATTCCCTTTTACAGTACCTGAGTATTAATACTGTGCATTTGCTTTTATAATGTGCATATGTACGCGGTAAAGTGCAAGTTACTCTTTGGTAAATAAAATAAGTGACCCAACAGGTTTTAAAAACGAAGCTTACCTTGATGAGCTTCACCAGGTTTACTGGATTTCTAAGGTCTAAGGTAGCATGCTTAAGTATAACACGCGATCTGGAACCTTCGACTATTTTAGATTCTTTAGAACATCTTGTTAAGAACTTCTACCGATTATCTTTCACTGTTACATGATTTAATTCTGGTTGTTTTCTGATCATCGAGAACCTCATCAAAGGAACCTGGCTGAGATTCCATGGATGACTTTGTGAACTGTTTCTCCAAGGCATTTTCAGATGATTCCCATTCACTGTCCCCAGAACAATCTTTGGTTGTGTTGCCTGTCTCATTTCCCTGGTCCTCTTCTTCTGCTGTATCCTCTGTAATATCTGAGAGTTTGCCCTTCTCTTTTCCGTTCACCTCTTCACACTCATCTTTCTCCACACAAGAACTGTCTTCTGCATTATCACTCCCCTCTGGAGTCTCTTCATGTTCATCTTCATCATCTCCATCTTCCTCCTCTCTCACATTTGGTCGTATAGTGGCTGTTTGTTTTAGGAAAGCCAGTGTATGAATGAGCATCCTGAAGGTTTTCCGTGGGGTCTTCCCCTGTGACGTGCTCTCAGATTCAGAACTCAGATCTTGCACCTGGTTGTGTATCTCTGTTTCTGAGTCTTCTACATCAGCATCGTACACTGAGCTGTTATTTACCACAACGTCGTGTGAAATGACCGTTGCTTTATCTAGTTGGTCATCTTCTTGCTTTAGCTGTAAATGAGGCTGTAAAGTCTTAACTTTTCCATAATGCTCACGTTCATCTATCTCCATGTCTGGCTCAGTGTCATCTTCAGCTTCATCACCTCCTTCAGCCGATTCACCAATGTCTGCACAATGATGACCTTCATCCCCCAGAATCGCTTTAGTATCATCATCATCTTCGCCACTTTCTTTAGCTTTGTCTTCAAAACTATCTATGACAACATCGCCCTCGTTCTTAAAGTGAGTTTCCTTTTCAACTGCCTCCTCATTTGCTTTCAGTTCAGTGACATCATCACACCCAGTGTCCTCAGGATTTGGAAGAACGTCATGACCACCAGTTTCTTCGACCTCCTCAAGTTCAGATTCACCCTCATCTGTTTCTTTGTCAGCTGTCCCATTGTCAGACATTCTCCTTCGCTTTGCCAGCTGTTCTTTAGCATTCTTATCATCTATCTTAAGGTCTTCCTCTGCTGTGCTGGTGGCATCTGCAGTAGCTTTCTCTTCTGACATTTCAGTTCCAGTGTTCTCCTCATCTACTGTTTCTGCTTCAGATGTCTGTTTTTCTTCAGCTGTCTCACCTGTGTGATCTCCAGCCTCATCTCCATCTGCTCTTCCTTCATCAGCTGTTTCTTCTGAATCTTCATTTTCAAAGCTATTTGTATGCTTATCTATAGTTTCATTCAGAGCATTATCTTTCTCTGCTGCTGTCTCCTTATCAGTTGTCTCGCTGTCTTCTGTTTGTTCATCTTCTACAGCTTCATCTTCAGCTGTCTCACCCTCCTCTGCAGTGTCATTATCACCCTCTTTTGCAGCAACTTCAGAATTCTGTCCATCCTCTGCTGTTTCATCATCAGCTGTCTTACTGTCTTCAGCAGACTCCCCATCTGTTGCAGTTTCATCTTCAGCTGTCTCATTTCCTCTTGCAGTTTCAGCATGTTTTGCCTCTTCTTCAGATTCTTTTACAGATGTTTCACACTCTTCTGCAGTGTCACCATCAGCTGTCTCACCTTCTCCTTCAGTTTCTTCCTCAGTTTGTCCATCTTCTGCACTGTCTTCATTGGCTGTTTCACCCTCTCCACCAGTTTCACTTTTTTCTGCAGTTTCAACATCAACTGTCTCACTCTCTCCTGCATTCTGCCCATCTTCTGATGTTTCATCATCAGCTGTTTCACCCTCTTCATCATCATTGTTATTGGGAGGCTCACCAGCAGCCTCAGCAGCCCCTTCATCTACTGTCTCATCCTCTTCAGTGTTTTCTGACGTAGCTGTAACCTTATCTTCTTCATATTCATTTCTAGCTGTCTCACCATCTTCTGCAGTTTCATCTCCACCTGTCTCACTTTCCCCTCCAGTTTTATCTTCAGCTGTCTCACATTCTTCTGCAGTTTCATCTTCTGCAGTTTCATCTTCTGCAGTTTCATCTTCAGCAGTCTGCTCTTTATCTGCAGCCTGCTCTTCAGCTGCCACATCCTCCTCTGCAGTTTGATCTTCAGCTGTCTCATCCTCTTCAGCAGTTTTAGCCTGAGCTGTCTCACTCTCCTCTGCAGTTTGATCTTCAGCTGTCTCACTCTCCTCTGCAGTTTGATCTTCAGCTGTCATATCCTCCTCAGCAGTTTTATCCTGAACTGTCTCACTCTCCTCTGCAGTTTCATCTGCAGCTGTCTCATCCTCTTCTGCTGTTTGATCTTCAGCTGTCTCACCCTCTTCTGCTGTTTTATCTTCAGCTGTCTCACTCTCCTCTGCAGTTTCATCCGCAGCTGTCTTACCCTCTTCTGCAGATTGATCTTCAACTGTCTCACTCTCCTCTGCAGTTTCATCTTCAGCTGTCTCACTTTCCCCTGCTATTTTATCTTCAGCTGTCTCACTCACCTCTGCAGTTTCATCTGTAGCTGTGTCACCCTCCTCTGCTGTTTCATCTGCAGCTGTCTCACTTTCCCCTGCTGTTTCAGCTTCAGCAGTATGGTCATTGTCTACAGTTTCTCGTTCATCTTCAGCTGTCTCCCCCTCCTCTTCTGATTCATCTACAGTATTTCCATCTTTCTCTGTTTGTCCTTCCCTTGTCTTTTCTTTTACTTTTTCTCTTTTAGTTTTAACTTGCATGACATCACCAGCATCTTCACTAATGTTCTCTGATTCCTCATTGATCTTAGAGGCAGATGAACTTTCATTAACTGATGCTACATCAGAATCAGCCTCATCATCATCCTTTTCCTCTTTCTCTTCCTTTTTTTCACCTTCATTGTTTTGTTCAGTCATCATGTTATCTGATATCTCAGCAATTTCCTCAACTTCAACCACCTCTGTGCTGGAAATTACTTCTACTCCTCCATTCATATCTTTCTTTAAATGTCCAACTCTGTCTGACTGCTTCTCTGAACCATCATCTTCATAAGTACTGGAGGCATCGTCATCCTTCTCACTGTCCTTACTTTCTGCAGATTTCTTAAGATGTTCTGTTCTCTCCATCTCATCCTCTTCCTTGACAGCCTCAAGAGACACATTTTCTTCGGAATCTTCCATTTTACCAGCTTTACATTCACTGGCAACTTCCTCATTCTTTTCATTGTTTGGAGCAGATTTCTTAATCTGGAGAATTCTTCTTAAATCAAAGTCCATCATCACAGGTGCAGAATTGAACATTTCTGCAGGTAAAACAGGCATTGATGCCATTTTCTTTTTCACGCATGTGTCACAAGGGCAATATTCATCATCACTGCGCTGATCGCTAAAATCTGTTCCTGTCGCGGTGTAATCGTCTTCGCTTTGTTGAGTTTGTGGGTCAATTGACTGGTTGCGCATGACTTTCAGACGCCTCCGCCTTTGTTCAGTTTGAGCGGTTGATTCACGAGACATCGCCTCTTTTGGTGGTCTGGGTCTTCCTGCTCTGCCTTGAATTTTCTTTAACTCCCTGTCTATGCTGGATTGTATACGCCTGTGAACCTCATGTTGTAAGTCACATATCATGATGTCAAGCTGTTCGTTGTCATCCAGATTCCAACGGACTTTAAACTCATCCATTGCATTGACGTAATGTGTCATAAACTGCTTTTCCAGTTTATTAAGTAGATTTAGCACCCATACAGGATCAGAGTCTTGTGAAACCCTTTTTGATAATTGAGGTCTTTGTGGTGCTGGAGGGCTGCCTGAACTTGTATCCTCTTGATGATCAGCTTCGAATTCCTTATTTTTTGGATTATTTACAGAGCTTATGTTTGATGAGGGAGGTGTTTCCATGAGTTCCCTTGGACTATCATTATTCCTAATGGTCTCATCAGAACCTGGAACATCATCTTTTAGCTTCTCTTCAATTGTGCTCTTTATCTCACCCTCAGGTGCTATATTTGCTATATCTGATTCTGGTGTTTCTAAAGCTTCCACGGTTTCTTCAACTTCCTGTACTCTTGTCAATGTATCAGGAGCTTCACATTCTGTGTTGGTCTGAGCTTGGGTGCCCTCCAAAATACTTTTCCCTGAGCTTGTTGAGCCACTGTTAACATCTACCCCTGAGGATGACCTGGCTTTGAATTCCTCATCCTGGGGCTGTTGATCGTTAGATTTTCTTTTTTCAGGAATGTTTTCTCTGTCTTTTGGGTCACGAAGCCAAAGGGACTTAAGCATGCTCATGAGCTCCTGGTATTTTGCTTTTTGACCATTTTCATCTGTAGGACCAAAGTCTAACAACTGCAGTTTTGCCAGACAATCTAGAAGGCCTTGTGCTGCTGTGCTGAGTTTACGTCCATACACAGGAGACACCTCCGGTAAGCTGTTGCATCGGTCAAGTCTGGGGCCTAGCAAGACTTTCATGACCAGAACTGAGGAATCCAAAATCTTTGGTTCATCCTCTGCTTGGGGGCGAATGCATTGGCGATCATCCTCACAAGGTACATGATTCTCTTGAGATTTTTCATCAGTAGTTCCTTCTTTACTTGCCGGATGACCGTCTTCCACCTTGTCATGTTTTTCAAGTTTGGTCACGTTATATTCCTCCTTACTTTCATGTTCAATTTCTCCTGGAGGCACATGTGATGTGCAAAGTGGCTCTATTGCATCAAAGTTGTCAGGAAATTCATCCCCCAGATCACATAAAGCAGCATCTGATGGAATCTTCCTCAGCCATTCATTCACCACCTCAGTTGGAGAGGCGTTTGGCAAGCAAGAAGGGCTCATCTCAGATAGGTCATCATTCATCTTCTGACATGAAGAACTGCTTCCTGTCCTTTTTCTACATTTGCTACTTTTTTCGCTCTTGTTGCCGCTGACATTTTGGGATGTTGTTTCAAGTTGGCTATTGTGTGTCCTATCTGGTCTATTAGATTTAGGCTCTTCTGTATTCAAATTGTCAACGTGTTGTTCTTTTGTGTCAGGAACAGGGACAGTCTGAGACAACACGCTATCGTTTGAGCCTCTAAGTAGAATAACAGGTTTTGGGGATTTTCTGGGTGATTTTGGTGGGCTGGGACTAAGTCGGTTCCCTGAGGTAACTGACAAAGTTGCTGAGTGACACCTCTCGATAGCCTCTTCATTTTTGTGCGTAGACTTGTTGCGTGATTTATTGCTTTTAACTGGATGCCCATCCTCATCGCTAACTGTGGCTTCCACCTGCACCTTTGAAACATGTACTTGTAAATGTGATGATGAATTTGACATATTACTATTCGGCCTGTCAATCGTTTCCACTGTATTTCTGGACTTGTTTCTAGATTTCTTTGAGTCCGAGGTGGCTGAAGCACTTAAAACAGGTGAAACAGGTGCGACCGGCCCTGTGGACCTTTTTCCTTTATTTTTTGTAGAGCTACATTTTGAACAGATACTCTGAGATTTATGGGAAACATCTGGACTTTCAGCTGCCCCTTGACCTGTTACTGCAGTGTTTTCTGCTGAAATCTCTCCACAAGAGTGTAAAGATACATTGGGAGTTTTACTGGATGACCGAATTTCTTGTGTTGGAGAGCTTTGCCTCACTGAACAGTTGGTTGATGGGTGGCTATCAGATGAAGTCGTTAAATTTTTTGTTTTGGAAGATGCAATGCTTGTTACTTCATCTCTGTGCTTTGTGTCTAGAGTTGTGCCAGTGGGCAATGTAGAGCTGCAATGGGAGCATTTGGATTTGGATTTGTCAGAGATATTTGACTTAGCTGATGAAAAGCTTTCAGACCTTTCCTGTGGTGTCTGTGTTGCTCTCTCATTCGTCACTTGTAGTGGAGATTCTAATAAACCTTTGTCAGATTTATCGCATATTTCTGTCTGCGATGAAGCAGGTGTTCTTGAGTGTACTGAAACAGCACCCTCATCTGTTTTCTCAACATCATCATCCTCACAGTCATCTATAATTCCAATAGAAACTGAGGTGCTTGTTGGTGTTAAAACTCTCTCAGAAGTTGAACTTATTTTGGACTTTGCTGACTTTGTAGACAGGGGACTTGCAGGTATCTCTTCATGGTCAGAATCTTTTTCAGATGACACCATTGGACTCAATGATGTGTTAACTGCTTCACAACCACATTTATTTGAGTTTACTGTTTGAGATACTTTTGAGTGACCTTCCACTGGACTCTTATCTCTGGTAAATTCCAAATCTGTGTTATTTGTAGGAGTATTTCTCTGGTCCTCAGCCTTGGAAATATTTGACTTCTTTGATCTCGCAGATACATTTGACTTTGCTGACAACTGGCTTGGTGATCTAGCTGAGTTTTTCTCCACATCTGCTTTAGACACTTGAGATGCTGCAGATGCGCTGGACATCGCACTTGTTGATCTTTCACCAGGCCCTTCAGTTTCTGAGAGGAGGGAGTTTTTAGACTTTGTGGAAGCATTTGATCTGGCAAGCACATTGCTTGACTTTACAGAGCGTCCAACGTCTCCATTACCTGTGTTTTTAGTTTTGTCAGGAGCAACATCTGAAGTGTTTGACCTTTTAGATTGTGCAGATGTCACTGATGCTTTACTTTGTGCTCTCTCCTCTACATTAGACTCTGTTACATCAGGCGCACCACTGACATTTGATTTGTTAGATCTTTCAGAGACATCAGATTTTATTGACCTAGAACTTGATGCCCTCTCCATTTTTTGCTGATTTGGTTCATCTGTCATTATTTCTGAAACTTTTGATGTCCTGGTTCGTATGGAGGAAGTTGCATTCAGAGCTCTTTCTTTGATTTCTCCTTTATTGGTGATTTCATTTTCTTTATATGTAGCTTCAGATATCACTGATCTAGATTTTGTAGAGATATTGGAGTTTGTTGAACTTGCACTTGGAGGCCTGTCTTTGTTGTGTACCTCAACAGGGTCACCATGCACATGTTCTAAATGCTTTGACTTATTTGATCTGACAGAAATACTGGATTTAGTGGACAAGACATTTGATGCCTTTTCCTTATGTTCTTCATCATCTGGCTCCTGTGGAGATACTTCAGAGATTCTTGAGGCCTTTGACTTTAAAGATACACTAGATTTTGTGGAGATATGAGATTTTCCTGACATAGCACTGTGTGCTCTGTCAACTTTTTCCTTGTCTTCAGCTTCGACTGCTGCAGATGCAGCAGCGTTTGATTTTTTGGACTTCGCAGACGAAGCACTCTGAGATCGTTCCTCCTTTCTTGATCTTTCGGACGCATTGGATCTAAATGACATGATGCTCTGAGCTCGATCTTCTGCAACATCGACTTCATCCGACGCATTTCCTGACTCAATGGAATTTGCAGAGAATGCACTCTGAGCTCTGCCTTCATTTTTAACCTCTATGTTTACAGGTTCTTCTATGACTACTTCCGAGACCACTGATTTTGCAGACACATTTGATTTTGAGGACATTGCACTTGCAGATCGTAATTCAGCTGTATGTTCTTCAGCCACAGTATCAACAGTTGCCGGTTCAGATGTTTTGGATTTCTCTGATTTCACAGAGGTCTGGGATTTTGTGGACAATGCACTTGCTGTTCTTTCCTCTTTCTCCTCAACTGCTGTGCCACATTCATTTGTTTCAGAGGTATGTGATACTGCAGACAACTGGTCATCGTCTTGGTCTTGTAATTTTGTATGTTCAACTCCTGCCACCTCTGAAACGTTTGAGCCCTTAGATGTTGCAGAACGATTTGATTTAGCTGATAGTGCACTTGATGCTCTTTGTTCTAGTTGCTCTACATGTGTGGAGACTGCAGATTTAGCAGACATAGCACTGGAGGCTCTGTTTTCTGTTCCTTCCCTATCCATGTGCTCTTTAGGGGCTACAGATGACACCTTGGACTTATTTGACTTCAGTGAAGCTTTTGATTGGCTTGACATAGCACTTGAAGCTCGTTCCTTCATTTCCTTTCCTGATCTTATAACACCTGTTGGTGTAGCCTTAGATTTTCTTGATCTTGAAGACATAGAAGACTTTTCAGAAATCGCACTTGATGCTCTTTCCTGAATCTCCTCTTTGTCCTGTTCTTTGATCTGTTCTTGGTCTCCTTCTGAAATTTGGGATGTTGTAGAAACATTGGATTTTGACATGGAGCTCAAGCATCTCTCACCGGGCAGTTTAATATCCACTTGAGGAGCTTCAGGTGCATCTAATTTCATTGATGCATTAGAACTTGTAGACATGGCACTCAGTGCTCTTTCATGTTCCTCTCCATCATGTGGTTGCACAGTCATTGCTGGTAGAACATCTGAAAGTGTTGATTTGAATGACTGCACCGATGCGGCTGATATGCCACTTGCAATTTGATCTTGCAACTCTTCTTCTTCTTGGAAAGATGCTGCTTCTGAAACCTCAGACTTGGATTTCTGTGAGACAGATGATTTAACTGAAACTCTGCTGGAAGCTCTGTCTTGCTCATGCTCCTGAAGAACTTTGATCTCATCATTTGTCAATTCTTCAATTCCAGACGTGTCTGAAGTTGCAGATTTAACATTTGAAGCTCGTTCGTTTATTTGCTCCTCTGCCTCTTCAGCTTCCTCAGACTGTGGCTCTTTAGACAGACTTGATTTTGCAGACATATTTGATTTACCTGACATGGCACTCGCTGTTCTCTCCTCAACATTGTCCTGTAATTTAGGGAGCTGATCAGAGCCGTTTTCCGCTATTTTGGATCTCGCAGATGTATTTGATTTATCAGACATGACACTTGGTGTTCTTACTTCAGTCTCCTGGTCCTCAGGTAAATTTTCTGACATTTCAGATTTCTGAGATTTTGTTGACATGGCACTGGGTGCTCTTCCATCCTGTGTAGTTGAACGTTCCTGGTCAAGTACTTCTGTGACATTGGATTTATTTGATTTTCCAGATTTGTTTGATTTAATGGACATAGCACTTGATGATCGCTGCTCTGTTGTGTTGTTGTGTTCTTCAGCGCTCTTAGCAGCAATATCTTGAGAACAGGCTAATGACTTGCATTTTGGAGACATTTTCGATTTGGCTGACATCTCGTTCAGTGCCCTCTCTTCTGTTCCTGGTTGATCAGTTCCTGGTGCTGCTGTGTTCTCCAGACCTTTACTCTTCCTGCATCCATACAGAGCAGATTCTGCACTGCCCGGCCTGACCTTTTGATTATCGTGGTCCACATCTGTTTCTGTAGGGGTAATCTTTTGACATGTTTTGGACCGTCCCAGTGATGATGGTTTGCTTGGTGGTCTTGGTGATAAATGTGTCATAGAGGCAGGAGATCTACAGGGTGTATCAGAACATGGGTTTGATTCGGCACCTTTACTGTCCTCATCCTCTTGTTGGCCATGATCATGGGATGCTCTTGAGATGCTTGGAAGGTCTAAATCTTCCTCATCTTGATCTTCCTTTAGTGATGCTAAAATCTGTGATGAAGAGCTTACAGTGGATACGGGCCTCTCATATTCCACTATGGGTTCAGTGATCTGTACATATAATTGCTCTTTTTGCGAGTCTTTGGAGTTATCAGGTCTACTCTTATCATGATCAGATGCATGAGTCTTCTCAGCTATCCCACACTTTTCTTCTGCAGGTCCTGTGGTCTTTGTTTTTGAGGAAACTGAGCATACTTCACTTCGTCTGCAGCAACAGTTGATGGTACAGTGTTTAATTGTGGTATCGCCCTGCTGCTCGAAGGTCTGTTCAATGCAAGTTGCTCTTTCCACTACATGCTCTGTGTACTCCTCGCTGGACATTGTACGCATGCTGTCAGAAGATGCCTTTTTGCGAACTATTCTGTGTGAAGATGCACTGGAGCTTGAGGATCTGATGTGCCTTACGGCTGTTTGATCAGGAAGGATGGGGTTCTTCCAGATGTCGTACTCCTGGGATTGAGCAGAGCAATGCAGGCAATGAGGTTCCTCAAAATGTCTTTGGTAACGTTTGGTGTTGTACGTTTCTTCCGCCTCACCAGCAGAGAGAGACTCTGCTTCTGAGCAGCTCTCTGCACTGCCGTGAGAGATGCAACATGGATCATCTTGTGCTATATGGGATTCGTTCAAAGTGCTTGTTGACTTCTTGATCTCGGTTGACCAGTGCAGCGTCTCGTCATGTAGCAGTCGAAAGCGAACTTTCATCTCCATTGACAGGCTTCCGTCTTTGTTAACTAGAACTCGCTTTTCAACATCATCATTCATCAAACCTTGTCTGCCGTGAGGACAAGCGCCTGCGTGTCCTGGTGGCATAGAGTTGAGTCCATTTGGAAACGACTTTTCAGGTGACATCATCAGCCTGGCTGACCTGTTGCTTGAATCACATCTTGGATGAATGACGCTTCGCTTTGTTTCAAGTCCAAAGTTTACTACAATTAAAAAACAAAAATGGAACTTTTACACTTTTGCATATACAAGTAGATAAGCACAAATTCTTGTTTTAAAAGACCAAAAGTATTTGAGAGAACTACTGAATATTATAGATGGTGAATTTGCTGACCTTCTAGAATGTATTCAAGAACTATACTACAATGTCCTGTTTTTAAAATAATTGGTTAAAATAATATTCAATTCATTGTGGTAAAAATGTTATTATTAACTCAATTTACTTACCGTAACTGTAATATTTGTCTGTGTCCAACATGACACAGACGACGTCATTCAGACACTTTTCTCAACATTCGACCTTGTTACCCAAATTATTTAAAGAAAACATTTTTAAATAATATCCTTTTAATTCATGGAAAATAAGTACTTCAATAACTACAAATCAACATTTAAACCTAAACTAGCTTCGTACTGCTGCGATTTTGTATTTGTATATATATTTTGTCTCTTTTATTTTAATGGTCATTTGTGTCATACATTATTTTGCACACTGTAGAAAATGTTATACATTAAAAAATGAAACACCTACATGAGTAAATTGTTAATGCCACTAAATATGTGTAAGTATTGTATCTGGAATTAATACAATTATAGACACAGTATGTTTCCAGATACTTAGTGAATTACCATTTTTCTTGGCGGTCTGTTCATCACTGCCGACACTAGAGCGTGACTTTACGTTCAGCTTTGGAAGTTTGTCATGAGAGTTTTTTCTGAAGCTGTCCAGCAGAAGTGGGTGGAAGGGTTCACGTCCCACACAGACCAAAACACTGGAGCACTGCAGCAGACTTTGAACACTGTCGACCTAAGAGACAGCCGCAGTCTGTGTTAGAAAGACTGTAGCACTGACAGATTACAATATCACAATCCAGTTGATCAAGATCAACAATATCTGGCTGGAAAGAAATCAACTGGAATTTTATTATAGCTGCCAAGTGCAGATGAGGAAATGTGTTATGATGGATTGAGACCACACCGATTAAAGGTTAATGACCACAGGAAGTGTAACCATCTGGTTTATACATTCTCCCACAATGCTTTTAATCATTTAAACAGTGAACAGCAAATGTGTGTGATTCATTACGCAGGGTGTGTGTGTGTGCGTGTGTGTGTGAGTCTGTGGGTCAGCACAAATAGCGTGCAAACAAAAATACAAACAAACAGGTCAGAGGTCAACCTTAAAGGTTACATCTTGAAATAGAAAAACATAAATATAGGGGAAAAAACTATCAAAATGAGCTAATAAACAGTAAATCAGTAAAAATTTTGGGAATTGTGGGTAATAAAAGTACTGAAGGTTTTTGACTCGTTAGATAATCCCTCAATCACCTGAGGTGACAAACATTCTGAATCGCTACACAATGTGTGACGCTCAGGCATGACTTTGAGGTTCTCTACCTGAACCACATTTTTGGAAAGTGCTTTACGTACTCAACGTTTTCAGTTGTTCTTGTTTAAGAGCATTTCTGTGGCTAAAAAGATTGATGTTTTAAAACCACAGTGATAACAGGTTCTGGTCACATGCAGTCATGGATATTGTAAAGTTGCTTTTGGGAGTTGTAGGCTGAATGAAGAAAATGATGTTGGTAACAATCCGTGTTTATATGCTGTGAAGGTCACAAGCATTCGACATCATACGTCAGTCAACAGACTGACAACCTGGGCTGTTTTGCCATTCTATTACATTGTGCATGTAAAGTACATATTGTTGGTCTCAAAAATGTGTTTTTTTTTTGTCACAAATACTGTATATGGACACTGTTCTTCTTTACCATAATGTCAACTTTATGATCTGTATGCTTTGCGGTTTTGTATCTTTTCAATTTTTCCAGTGGCTTTGAAGATAATTAACTGGAACTGTCGAGGATGCGAGCATCTGAAACTGTATGTTTTCATGCCATTGACCTGCTTCTGTTGGTTCAAAATAGCTCTGATTCGAGCAAGATTAATAGTTATTCTGTGGATGCTGGTGTCTCACTGCTGTGCAGAAATACCAGTGAAGAAATATACTGATCCTTTCAAGGCAAATTAAAAACCTAAAGCTGTCATTTTAATTGTTAAAGGAGTCTAAATTATGACAAATGAAGGCACAAATAAACAAATTATGCCACAAATAGGCAGTATGGAAGTACAGAGCAAAGATATTTAACATGATATCTTTATGCTGCATTCTGTGAAAGTTACCTCACAGTACGTGTTTAACTTTTAATGTTGAACTTTTTAACAGACATGTACTCCAGCCCTTGTACATTTATTTCTGGCATTGTCGTGCCATTCGTACTGTTATCTGTGTGTCAGTCAGGCCCCTGTGGAGGGCTGTGTGCTGTTTTACAGCATGTTTTCTAAAGGAAAGTACATGCTGTGGTGGAACTAATAGGATGTGCCTGCTGTAGCCCCACAGAGGACCAGCAGGGCTGACCAGAGTCACCAGTGATCAGCGAGTCCAGCTCTGATACAGGAAACGCTGGATTCTCAGTCTTGAAATCTCTTTTAAAGGAGCCAGCGCTTTCTCCATCGATTTATTCCACAGATCGGCACATTAAACGACATTGAAGTGGCATGTTGAGTCTTATGGTAGCGTGCGAGCACATGCGATGTGTCTTGATTTTGAGGGACAGCCTCTGGTTGCACTCAGGGCTGTATAAACTCCTCGCCTCTCACCTTTTATCAGCAAAGTCAGAGGGGTGATTTCTTACACTGCCCCGGCCACCCTGTCCACCTCTTATCTGCCCAAAGCACCTGTAGACTGTAATTCTGTATTTTCCTCTTCTGCGGTCGGTGGCATTTGCCCTTAAGCACCAGTAAGAGTGATAGTGTTTAAAATAAACGTTATAATAAACGCTTTCTGACCTGCTCAGCTGATCTTGTTTTTAGTATGACCACTATATATATATATTTATATAACTCAGTCTGGACTATCATTCTGTTTATTAAGACTTTAATTATATATTTTTGTCATTATGGTGTTTTTGTCCAGAAATTAAAGCAAATTTTTTTTGCTCAAGAAACTCAAAGACCTTGCAGCTTTGAGATCTTCCACTGTTACGTGTGGCAACTTTTACATGTGTCAAGTTTCCTGTTAACATGTTTAAAGATACAGTTGTAGTTACACATGAATTTGCGAGCTCAGCTTCTTTAGAGACATGTATCTGCAGCAGATATTTTCCAGTTTCAGCCACTAGAGGCCTCTGTGTCTTCAGAACGTTTCTCTCCCGCAAACCAGCGGCTGTTCTTTCTTCACTGCAAACTTGAACGTTTAACTTAATTACACACTTCAGTCATTCTACAAAAATATTATATCACTTTTGTTTGGGCTTTCGGAGATAACAAATAAATTCTGACATTTCTTCATATTTCCCTGGATGCTGTAAACAATGTTCTGCCAGTTGCCTTTTTATTATTTATGATTACTTTTTATAAATAATATCCAACAACTCTCTAAAATCTCAATAATAAATGATCTCTGGAGCCAAAACATAAAAGCAGTAAACGTATCCTCAACAGAACGTGAGGGGTTAATAGTTTTTGATTTGTTTTTAAAAGGTTTTTGATTGTTACACACAAATGACATCAGCTTTTTAAAGTAGCAGGAGACACGAGTCTCACCTTGTGGCCATCCAGTGTGTAGAGCTTCCTGATGAGACACTGCATGAGCTCAGAAACCTCCTCCAGGAAGAGTCCTAAACTGCGCAAACTCCTGCGCTGCAGCACGATGCTCCTCCGCACCGCCGGGTCACTGTTCTTCACCAGCACAATTCTCCTGGACTGTCTGTGATGATGATCCTCAACTTCTCCAGGAGCTTCCTCTGGTCGCGTGGGCCTTCTGCTCATGTATTGGTGAGCGTGTGGATGTGTCTGGTAATGATACCACGGGGCTGAGTAAGTTCCTGAGGCCTCTGAGGTCATTGCCGTAGCCTGCTGATGATCGGGACACAGGTAGCATCCACGATCCTCCGGCAGTCTGTTTAGAGCAGGAGAGCCCATGTGTGATGCTGCTGACCAGCGTCCATAGGACAAAGAAGGCTTGAGGGGCGGTTCATCCAAGATGGCATCAAAGCATTGAAAGCTTCGCTTGTGGGAGCCCATTTTAACTTCATCCAATAGCTGGAGACAGCTGTCAGGTTTCGATTAGAGGATAAGATGAACACAGGAGAACACAGCTATATGCCGTCTGGCCCAGCAGTCCACATCATCCTGTTCATACCACACTGCAGAAAGACAACACATGCCAGGTTGACATCACAAACCAAGCAGACACATTTGTCTGTGGAAATAACAATGACAAACATAGGACACCAATGTAAAATTGTGTTATATTAAAATAAAATATAGAACACAAATTTGCAGGCATGCAACTTTTACTGTATACAATATGTATGTTTGTACATCATATATGTACAATGACACAGAGCCCAAGTGCCTTTTGACTACTGCAACAGTCCAAAACAAGTAAGTATATCTGTAGTGTGGATGTCTAACACTAAACATCTGCAGGAATTCCACTGGCAAATCATAACAGCAGATTTGAGGCTGGCAAGCTCTTTGGCTGAGGATGTATTATAGAGCCAGAGACAAATGATGGACAGATATCACAGACTAAGCCAGGATGAAAAGAGCAGACATGGAAGACAAGATGCTCCAGAATTAGACTAAAGAGCTTATCTACAAGTGCAGGGAGAAAGTGGAAGCAACATGTGACAGGATAAGACAGAAGTAGAAGCTTATTGTTATTTTTGATTCAAGTACAAATGTGAATAAAAAAAGTAAAGACAACCAGTTTATTATGAGCTTTCCTGAAGCTCAGTGGTTAGAGCATGCTGTTAACAATGCCACGGTCATGGGTTCAATCCCAGGGATTGCACATACTCAGAATCAATGTGTAGTATAATGCTATGTAAGTCGCTTTGGATAGACGCGTCTGCCAAATGTAAATGTTTATTTAATTTAGGAAAGCAAAGGGAAAAGGTGAGAAATATTAAGATTTCTGCTGTTTATAAACAAGCACAACAACTGTACATAATCAGAATAATAATTCTAATTTCTTAAAGGTCAGTCAGTATGCAGCCTGATATTCTGATCCAGCTATTCAATGCGAGAATTAAAGGCAGAAAAGACCGTAATTAGTTTTAACTTCTTTCCACTCTTGTTATCAGAACAATAACAGAGGAGTAAAGCCGCCTGAAATCCATGACATAACAGGACCAAATCAGACTCTTATGCAAAGCAAGTTAAAATAGTTCATAATAAATAACTGAATCAAAACAGGTTAACAAAACGGCAGGACAAGATGAGAAAACAGATATGCAAAACACTCAAAACAAGACAAATGAAAACTGATGGTGTCACAACTGATGAGAACAGTTGGAAATTGTCTCATGATCATGATGCCTGTGGTTACTTTTGAGTTTTTGAAATGTCTGATTTGTCAAAAGAACTTTGACATTCAGTTACCTAATCTCACCTCAGGGTTTAATGACTGCCGGATTATAGAATTAGGAAAACCAAAACTGCATCTTTCTGTCTGGCAGAAAAGAACAGTTCAGATCGATTCCAAACCCCAGAGGCTCATTTCAATATCTGCTTTTAATGTAAGCATTTGAAGAAAACATAATTATATCATTCATATGATATCAGTTTCCCGAAACATGTACATTCCTGCATTGCTGGTGATCTGTAAAGTCAAAACAGCATTCAGCAAACCTGAGGTAAGAACAGCAGGGTGCGGTGAGCCTCTGCAGAAGCTCTGAGCTGCAGTAACTCTATTACAGATAATTCAACTGATGTTTCCAATTATTCATTGCATTAAACTGTTTTAATGTTCTTAATTTGATATTAACTTAATTCTTAAAAGTCCATCAGAAACATCTACTGCATAACAAAAACTGGAACGATTGTCTTCGTAAAGAACAATGAATCTTTACATTTTATAGGAAATCAGAGTGGCAGGATAATTATGTGGCAGGATGGACTGTGGAAGGTTCAGTATTAGTCTTATTTACAGTTTTAATTAACTTGCAATCCAAATGCAAATGAAGTTTTGATTTGGATTGCAGTTTTTGACCGTATAACAGAAACTGCACAACATTTGAAAGAGCTGATGGTTCGTGAAGACCAGGTTCAAATCCATCCTGTGTCCTGTCTCACGTCCCATAACGCCTCTCTCACTTTTCTTTCTGCCTCTGTCATCTAAATAAAAGCAAAAGGGTAAATAACACAAAATAACTCACCGAAATAAGAAGCATGTTCTTACTGCTGAGATCACCATCCTTATAGAGTTTCTCAGACTCTTTCTACACAATGAGAGTTTAGGAGCAGAAGCTGCTATGAACTGCCAGCTGAGAAGCTCTGCTCTCACTGTGGACCTGCCTTCTAATCGGTCCATGAGATGCTAAAGATAGAATGAAAAGCCTTCCTAATCACCCTGAGACTGCTTCAAAATCTGCTGAGGCTTTGGACACATGACTAGAACTTGGCCACTGTATAAAAGCACACAAACATAGAACATTGTTAAAATTTTGCTGGAGATCTTTAAAAAGTTTAAAAAATTGTCATCATTTCCTCAACTTGGAGCATGAGCATGAGGAGAAAGTATAAACAATGATTTCATTTTTGCATACAATAAATACTGGCTGTTAGTCGCTAGCGTTTTGTCTATCATCTCCTTTTGTGTTTCACAGAATAAAGAAAATAAGATGACAAGGAATCATAACAACACTGGTGACTCATAAATGTCATCTTTGGGTGAGCTTTTCCTTTAATGCATCTGACTGTTGAGATAAATAATCTGAATCACTACAGTTTCTCAACAGGTGTGGAGATACATCATGATTTCAGCCTGGGTCCAGGAGGAGGGATGTGGGGAGTCTGCTCATAGTCAGACTCATAAACCCAGTATGTGTTATACTGTGTGTTATAAAACAAGTTACTTGAAACGGTAAGAAGACGTTTACTGTAGAACTGAGAGCTGTGCTAAAGAGGGTGTCTGGGATGATCCAGTTAACTTAATGTGTGGCCCAGATGGAAATAGATTAATGCCTCTCTTCTTCAGCTGTAATTAGAATAACACATATCACATCGCCGGCCCGAAGCAGCAGTTCAGGTCAGAACCAACATTATTTTCATCAGACCCAGCCAGCAATGAAAAACTCAATTGATCATCTGTATAGCTAAAATCTGATACTGAAATCATTACATGTAAATTCTATGTGCATAACAATTTCTCTGTCTGCACAGTGCTGGTTCCAGCCAGCTGGCATGTGAAGAGCAAACGACCACAGGTAAGACAAAGCTTTTGAGTTAAATGTTTATAAAACGTGTGACTCAACTATTTCTTAAAGCATACAATGACTCTGTCGTTGCCCTGGCTAATACATCTTATGTACCCCAGGCTACCCCCTGAGGTACGTGTATGTCTGGTTGGGAATCACTGATATATATATATTACAAACACTTCTGGGAATTGGCATATACAAACATCACATCACAGAACACCAGGAAACAGCTTATATAATGGCAGAATGTTCTCCATGCTTGTCACTTACTAATGACTCTCTTATCAGAAACTGCACCTTGTAAAGACATCCCAAACCTGTTACCACAAATACTCCAGTAAATACAGGGGTAAAATGCTTATTCACCAGAGACCATGTCTTCCTGCAGATACTGTACACTCATGCACTGTAAAGGTGAACTTGCCCTTACAGCCATCTGTGTGTCATAAGAAGCTTGGCCGAGCGGATGGGCGAGCGAGGACAGAGGATTTCTTTCTCCTGAGTCATGTGCTGTAGGACCCCTGTGAGGCTCAACCCCTGAGTCAGTCAGTCAGTCAGGAACTGATGCTCCCCCTCCCCACCTCATATTCACTGCTGACTCCGCCCACTGGGTCTTTCTGAATTAAGGAAACTCCCATTAGGCCACTAAAAATGATGTCGAATTGTAAAGCGCTGAAATAATCCTGAGAGGACGTCAGATGGTAAAGATTTTCTTGGACAGAAATGATAAAATGTACATTGTTTGTTAATCGCACGGGTTGTCCAAACTGAGAAATGACTTTTACTAGGTCGTATCTGAGGCTAACAGTTGTGTTAAATGATTACTTTATCTCGTTGTCTCTGTTTGTCCGGCCCACACGTGAGTTCTGAGCTCACTGTAGCTGCTGCTCCAGCATCTTCAGGTCAAGAGTAATTACAGCAGAAGCTGCGTATGTGTTGTTTTTCAAACAGTGTCATGAAAACTATGGCAAACATTATTAAAATGAAGAATCATTAATAACATTTCTGAATAAAATTAAAACATGAACAACGAATATAAAGTGGGTCTGTCATACTGTAATGTATGTGTAACGTCTACAGTATGACCTGTATTTTAAGGCAACAATAGTAGTTTTTGGTTTTTGTAGGTATGTTTGTAGGTTGTTTTGTGACCTAAGAGTGTGTGTGTGTGTGTGTGTATGGGTGTGTATGTGTGTGTGTGTGTGTGTGTGTGTTGAAACAGAGAGAGAGAGAGAGAGAGAGAGAGAGGGCACAAAGGAAGGTGAGTATCACCTGAGGTCTTTGTGAACATCAGACACTTTATCAAATGCTAATTTCAGAATTTTTCCATAATCAACTATAGCTGCTTAAAGACGCAGCTGAATTAATTCCGATGCATTTGTACGGTTGCATTTACATCCATGCGCTTATGAACACATCCTGCAGCAGTGTGTGTACGGTACTATCCTGTCACATGACTCTTTAATACGCTGATCAATCCCATTGAGCTTAATATTCAAAACTAACACTAATAAGTGTATTTTCACTTTATACTATGAATGAAAAAATCATGGCCAACATTATTTCTTTCTTATTGCCGGCTGTCATTGTATTGTTTATATTTAATCATCCTAATAGAAAATGAGAATAGAATACTAATAGAATCTCACAATTTCTATTAGATGATAGTTTCCTGATGTTTCCCTGTGCTTTACCTCAAACACATCCAATAATAAACCAAAGAGACAACAGAAAAAAGATCACAGCATGTTAAAGGGCCAGCGTACCTTTAGGAAATAAACTCAAAATACTATGTGCCCTGAAAATATTACTGTAAGCATATATACAACATAATCTTTCTGGTGGGTTCTTCTAATCCCAAACACTGGAATATCAGAGATTGTTCGTTTACACCAGCAATTCACACACACTATAGTTCACATCCTGCTACGCACCTGTCAAGATGTGTCACCATGACTGTCAGACATCGGAGATGACTGTGACTCACTTCCATGATCTTCATTTGAAGTCAAGTCTTAAGGAAACGGATCAGACCATCCAGCAGGAAAAGATTCCTTGTAAACTCATAAACAACAACATCCCATAATGTCTGCACACACGTGGGGAAATATTACTTTGTGCAGTGGCCAAGGTCAGCTGCTTGTGATCCTCCCCCTGTTATCACACTGTAAACACATGCGATCAAGGCATCGGAAATTCCTTAAAGCCAGAAAAACATATCTGAGGAAAAACGTGATGATTTTTACACGGATGAAGAGATGTGCTGTGTACTCAACTTTCAATGTGTTGTGCTGAAGTTTGAATTCAACACTTTTGTTGTCCCCACATGCAAATGTTTGATTAATAATTCAGATCACATATGCATTCTTACTCGTGTGATTTGTCTACACAGCAGGTATAAAGTCCACGGCAGTCGTAACAGGATGAAACCGTTTAAAGCATCACTCATCATAATCATTACCGTAGTTTCAGGAAATTAGTTGAGTAAACACAGACACATTAGTGATGGACTTCAAGCGAGATGTTGATGGCAGGAGCCTCCATGATCAAACTTCTCAAGAAAAACATCGTTAAATCTGATAAACATGTACAAGTACAGAGATGATACAGACATTTCCTTATATGTCCAAGACTGAGCATTATAATTGTGTCTGAAAATGTTCCCCATCTTTTGGATTATATTATTTGTTAGCCGGTAAAATGAAATGGCAGAAAACATTTTTGCAGGTCGTCAAACGGGTCGTAGATCACTGGAACCAAAAATTCCTGAGTGTTTTTGCCGTCACCAAAAACTGCTGCCAGGAGCGGGACAGGAAATGACGTCACGTTTTACACAGACTAAATGAAAGATCCACATTGCAATTAGGAAGCACAATAGGAACATCCTCCTCCGCATTGGGGTTAAGAGTTATGACACTCCTGGGAGCTCCTGTGCTTTACCAAAACAAGCCTGTGTAGTTCAGCAGTCCACTCACACTGACCCTGGTAGGACATACACAACACCCTCAGCACGAGAGAGGGTGAGCTGTGAGTCTACCTGTCAGCTCCTGAGGCGTATTGTAGGCCAAAAGTACGGAAGTTCCTGACACAAATGTCACGTAAATTGCTTAGAAGACACTATTCTTAGCTTTAAAAGTGTTTTGTCAGAACAAGCTCCTGTTACGTTCCATGTTGTCAGACCTACTCAACAGTTTCATGATTTAGAGATTGTTTTACATGCTAGAGCTGAATTTACTTGTACTTGTGAAATACACAGAAACAACTCACAATTAGCACATACCACAAACATATCCTCATAATGCTAAGCGATGGGGTGGAGACGAAGCATAAAATATTGATATTAGAATCGTTTCACTCCAAAAAGGGGAAATGAGGAGCTGTTTTCTCGCTCATGCTTGGCAGTCAAACTCCAACCTCATTTTCTCAGTTAATGGCACCAGTATCTTCAGTAAACAGGTGCTGGACACAACACGTCTGGCGTATTCACATGCAGGTACAGGTGGGTGGCCGTTGGCTGCTTGCACCGTCCCTTAAGTTTTCCAGGGGTTTCCATCTGTACCCATGTGCTGGCTCCACCACATGGCACAGGGCCCCGGGCCGGGTCTGCTCCATTCTTTAGCTGGCCTTGCACCGCGCCTGCACCACATCTGCTTGCCGAGTCTGTTGTTCTACCACAATAAGCGAGAATGCAGGAGAGCAGCTAGACCTATAATCCCCAGCCACTGGTAATAGATGCCAAATATGAATGGTAAGCAGGTTATTATTCTGCTGGATCCACATGCTGGTATGTGCAATGACCATATTGACAGACACAAAGTCTTATTCTGTTTGGAAGGTTGGACATGAGGATATGGCAAGAGTGATCATGCAGACTGTTGTTTTTATACATTCATAAGGACAGTTTCAAACTGTTAAGAGTGCTGATATTTAAAATAGTCACACATTCAGCCTCTATAATATTTACATAAATATCTAAAATAATTCAGACGCATTATTATTATTGCAATTACCAACCCAATGCTTCATAATAGTAGACAAACTAAAGACAACTGTGCTGGTATTGTGTACATGAGCACTCTTCTGTTGTGACCTGTCTCTGCTGGGGATGCTCTAAGCTAATAAGCAAATCCCAGTTTATCTAAAGAATACAATTAAAAAAAGACTTGAAGGAACATATACTGAGCATCAAAAATGACTGTTTAAGTAACTTGGAATATCATATCCAAGTTACTTAAACAGTCATTTTTGATGCTCATTTTATTTCTGATACAATTCTGTAATGAATTACAACAAACTGAACAGCATGTGACTCACGGACTGTGAACAGGGCCAGAAAATGACTGTGATGTAGCAGCATTGTGCTTTAGAATGATTAGCTGTGTCTACATTACAGTAATCTCCTGTATATATAAGGATTAAACGTAATAGTCACACATCTACAGTACGTTTTAACTTCAGTTCCCAGCATGCATTGCAGCATGAATAAATTATGCAGTTGCATTTTTTTCCTATTTTCCTATTTCTTTTGTTTATTTTGGAAATTATTCGTTTCAGATGGGACACTAATCAACATATCTGTAACTTTAAACGAAACATGTTACACTGTTATCTCACAATGCAGCATAACATGATTATTTTTATGGTAATTATGCCTATAGTAATTTAAAAAATGCCTGAGCCAATTTTATTTTATTATTTTAAGATTTAAGTCTCTTTATTGTACACAATTTCTTACAGTTCCCAGTATATGCTTTTTAGGGCTGACATTATGGTGGCTTTTGTCCACACCCAGCAAGGCTTACGATGTGAGCCCGAGCCAGTATGTCTCCGACAGGGGCGTCAATAAGCGTGACCCCCCCTCCCTCAGGACACCTAATACTTTACCCAGATGTGCTCAGCAAGGTCGTCCACACACTGTCACACCATCAGATACCCGCTGTAAGCAAGATGGCGCGTGCTGCGGCGCTCTCTCGCATACTTACCCGCTGATGTGACGTCATTGCTGGGGAAACAGGACGCAGTTGAGACTACCTGACATCCACGTTCCACAGGGCTGACCTGAGAATGGAGACGATCCAGGGAGCAATCAGGAAGAAAAAACAAGAAAAGACCATTAAAGAGGGAAATTTGTTTATTCAAACTCTATACCTTTGAGACATGTAAGGGTGATTCCCTTAATATAGCAAAAAAATAAAGACGTTTAACAGCCCAGAGTAGAATTTCTTATATTGTGTCACTTTTATTATTTGTCAAGAGTGTTGAAAAGTTAGATTTGCCAGAATGAATTTGTCCAAAGAATTAAAAAACAAATTATCTTTAGGG
This sequence comes from Botia almorhae, assembly GCA_036877575.1. Classification (NCBI taxonomy): domain Eukaryota; kingdom Metazoa; phylum Chordata; class Actinopteri; order Cypriniformes; family Botiidae; genus Botia; species Botia almorhae. The sequence continues at coordinate 1,428 of JAZGTJ010002859.1, read as the reverse complement.
AATTTAGGATTATATTCAGTTTGTAAATATTTAAAACAAAGAATTGCTGTCACTCCCGTCATGCTACAAATTTTACAGTACCATGTTTTAGGATATATTTGGGTTATAATGGAAATGAGATGCGTGACAGTTTGAAAATTTAAAATGCAATTCATTTTAAGAATTTTAAACATACCAAATTGTTTAGTATTAGAACATTAATAAAAACATTTCTTAACGTGCTACATAATAAATTGTTCACAATACAGATATTGTAAAATTCTGCTTATTAATGTAATAAGTATTGAGAGCGGTCAGCACTCTGACCTATTTAAAGAACATGGAGACCGTTCCGTGTGTGACACTGAGTGCAGTGTATTCTTAGTGTGCTGCTGCAGAATTATTTAGGTATTACACAGGAAAAGATTGTAGCAGATGAGCGGATTGTTGGCTCAGCTTCCTGAATATCAGCAGTGACTACAATGAGTTGTGATGTTTATGAGAATTATGAAATTAATAACTTCGAGTTATGCACATTGTTTACATAAGAACACATTTGTGTTGTGTGTGATTCTTGGGTGACGTATTCTAATAAATATAAAAATACTGGATAAAATGTTTCGATATGGACAAAGGACACAGTGGCCTTCCTCCAGGGCAGTGGAATAGGTTGTATTGGGCCCAGTAACCCCAACCCCAGAGGTGCCTGGGTCAAAAGTCATAAGTCAGGCCTCAGCCTACGGCTGAAAAACACCGAGTCATAACATATGATGAATGCGTCTCAACTAAAATGTTTCCTAAAAATGAGCACAACGACTTGTTTCGCAGCTCACATCGCGACCACAAGCTGCTTCCACTTGTCTTTGCAGCTACTGACAGAGACAGATTAAGAAAATCTGTGCTGAGCCCGGTGTGTGGTCAGACCAAAGGAGGGTCAAACTGAAGCCCCAAAAAAACCACAGTGTGAGATATTAATCAACAAGAGCCATGTTTCCTCCTGCTAAAACGAACAGCAGGTTCCCTTTCCCTCGCTACGAGCTCTTTTAATGCGGGGACCGGCCGGGGCCCAAACATCCTGACGGAGAGAAGCTTTACTCTTATCAGTCAGGAAACACCGCTCCTCCGCCACATCCTCTTTACAAGAAACACGACTCAACCGTTCCCAAAAAACGCAGGAAGACCAAGCCAGACTCCAGGATTTGTCAAACGCTCGCCACTGCGCCCCCCCAGCCCCCCACTTCAGATTCCTTTTATCAAAAAACAGAAGGAATTTGAAAATAGAGAGAGAGACAGAAAAAGAGAAATAAAAACGATGAACGTGTAAAACGGTCGACGGGGACGAGGTGTATTTATTTATTTCGCAGAGATTATGAAAGCCTGCATCAGCAAGATAGGACAGGCAGGAGGGGGGTGAAGGTAGGGTGGGAGGGGAGTTCCAACAGTCTGCTT
>JAZGTJ010002858.1:0-39218 GCA_036877575.1 Botia almorhae | reverse complement strand
CTACATAGCATGTGGGAGGATTAAGGTGCTATCACCCATGGAGAAAATAAACAACAGCAGCAGCGTAAATTACAAAATAAATCCTGTTGCTGAATTTTCATTTAACAGGTACCATCCATACTGCAAAACTCAACAAGGGATGACAGTTCAGGCTCTGAAGAAGATGATGATGATGAGGAAGATGAATCAGGAGAGGAAGACACACGAGAGGGGGCCAGTAACAGTGAGGAAGCACCAGTGGACAGAAAAGTACCTGTCATCTTCCAGCTGTTTTTTGACAAAAGACCAGCCCCTTTTTTTAGTTCTAATAACAAAATGCCATTTCTGTGTTTTTTAGGAAAGAAAGAAATTGATTAAAGAAGCTCAGAGGGAGAAAAGAAAAAATAAGGTCCCAAAGCATGTAAAGAAACGCAAGGAGAAGGTTTCCAAGATGAAGAAAGGAAGATGAGGACTGTAGTTATAGCTTCAGTTATAACTTCTGTTATAACTGAAGTATAACAGAAACGTGGATAGAGATGAATATTATTAAATCAGGCTGCAGCATTTAATTAATGGAGATTGCGTGTCGGCTCTTATTATGTAATTATTATTTTATAATGTATGATAATAGTTCACATGCTATGAGCATCACCAGCTGTTGTATAAGTTTATTTAAATTAATCATTTAATAATTTTAAATTGTCTCATTGATCACACAGCTTGAATACAGGAGGGAAAAGAGTTTTCTTAATGTGGTTAAAATGGTATTTTTAATACACATTACAAAACAGTTTACACAGGTGTTAGTATGTTTTATATAGTGTTTTACAAAGACATGCAATTAAAAATGTTTACAGTCATGTCTCTTCACAATGTTCTGTTGTATTTGACAATCATTTAAAAGTAAATACCACATTGATACAAAACCAGTCTAAATCTTGTACATTCACTTAGATATGAATGGAACTGTTACAAAATGAAAGACATTATAAACACAAATTGGAACAATCGGCTCTATTAAAACAGAGATGTGCCTGTGACCATTTACAAGCTGTTAGTGTTTCATTTAGGCTCTGTGGGATCTCTGACACTTAGCGAATGCCCTCTATGTAGTTGGCAGGCAGCATACCTGACCTTCCTGTCCGCTGTACCGTCCCATACATCCAGCCTTCATCAATAGGCTGCACACTGTGAATAATATCGCCATCCCGGAATGACACCTCATCATAATCCTGTGCAGTATAGTCATATAGGGCCCTGTATACGGTCTGGACACCAGGTTTGTATACATTAATACATTATCTATGATACTGGATGCAATTTAAATGAGTAACATTAAGCCTTGTGTGAATGCTGTAGAATATTCTGGATCAGTGAGGACTCACCATGTTTGTGTGCTGAGACCTCAGCTGCAATGACCTTAGTGAATGCATGCTGGTTTGGTGCATGTAGCTGTGCCCTTCGCTGTAGCTGCTGGGGTAGTATGCACCAGGAAGTACAGGTGCTACAAAAAGAATTGATATTAACTTGAATCAGATTATAATATCACACTACTTAAACTGATATCTGAATTCTGTCTGTTTTTACCTTATTTTTCCCTGCATATTATTATTGATATTATGTTTAAGCAATTATGACTATTATTAGAATTTTGCATAGTTGCACTTTGCAATGAACTTCATCTAGGGAAATATTAGCATCTTTGTGGAGAGCCCAACATTGACTTTTAGGATCATCACAATCTGTTACAGGTAATAATTAATATTTTTTTATGTATAGTGTTTTTGTTTTGCTGTTGTTTCGTTTTTTAAGGCTACACTATCAGGTTTTAGGTTCTCACATTGAGAAACTTACCCACAATGACACCAGGTCTTTGATCCACCTCCATGATGTTCTGATGAACACCCTTGTGTGTTGTACTGTTCCCTGTTGTCTCATGGTTGGGCCTCATCTGAGCTTTTGCCAAGTGTGTCACTCCATGCAATCCTGATATCTCAAAGTCCTTATGATATTTTACCTGTAAGAACAGAAATGTGATCTGTTGTTTTTATGCATGTTTATTTAGAAGATCAATTAGATGATACTAAATCAGTTTGTAGGCATGATGTTGGATCAGTTATGAAAGCTTGCAAATCCAGCACACTAATAAGTCAAAAATACATATTTGCTGTTGTTATTTTATTAGTATTTCTTAATTTTCGGCATACATTACTAATATGATCCTGGGCCTTTCTCAGACTCTGAAGCTCTGCGGTATCCAGGACAAATTTGAGGCCCTGACCCTTACTCTGTTCAAAGTCCCTCTTGTACTTGACCTGTACAGCAAAAAAGGTAACTTTTTATTTTCTGCAGAACATGTAAAAGCGTGTTGTGGGTGATGTCATGGATTTGCTAAGTGTTCTGAGCATTTAGGAAAAAGTTATTTACAGTGGTTGTTTACTGGCCCATTCATTTTTATGAAATCTGAGTGCCATCAAGTACCACAGAAGGTAAAATATGCAAGAAGACAAAATACATTTTTGTAGTTGCTGATAGATCCCTCAGCAAAATAAAGTTCTTGTCAGAATGCAGGTTAGGTTGCCCACAGTATGTAGCTGGCAGCATCTTTGCAGCCAGGTGGAAAGGATGAGAGGATCTGCCAGCTCCACAGAGTGGACAGCTGCTTTGATTTTCCAGTCCCACACTGGTACTGACCAAAACACTCATGCATCTATAAATGAGTCTGTTTCTCTTGTATTATTCCAGGATAATTCATGATGTGTTTTCTTCTGTACCATTAACTAAAATTACCAAAGATATACAATCCTTTAACCGTAGGGTACTCTTAAAATGTATTGTAATCATGTGGATATAGCAAATAACACACCACTTATATATTTGGCATGTGAGTTCACCTGACTTTGCAGCTCGCTCTGCTGTCTCAGCCGAATGTTCTCAGGCGTGTCTGTCACAGTTGTAAAGGTTTGTTTTGGGTAGTGCCTTTTGGAGAAAAAAATGATGTTTAAAGACATTTGTAATGTTTTCAGTGTCCACAGGTGACACTGTGATTAATACAAACTTAATTAATATAATTACGTAATTAATATAAACTTTCCATCAAGTAAATTTAACTCATGTCGTTGGTTAATATAATTATGTTATGACAAAAATACATTAGAATGTTAATGAACAATTAATTGTTACTTTTTTATTTTAATATTTTTTATGATTAATTATGTAATTATTTTATTATAATTGTATAATTTTTTAATTCACAATAATTAAAATGACATACGCGTTGCAGTAGGGCTTCTTCTCATAGCCCTTGTAGTTATTCATGTTTAGAGTCATTTTACACACCTCACAATGAAAGCATCCTTTGTGCCAATACTGTAGGAAAATCAACGCAAAGCAATCCAAACAGATATGGCATGAACGAACATTAACTACTTACATATGTTTATAGATTTACGCATAAGTATCAGAAACTATATGAGACAATACCTTGTCCAAACAGTTCACCTTCTCTGTTGCGTAGACAATTTTCCCACAGCGTGCGCAATGAGGGTTCATTTTGAAGCTGTTACGCTTGTACGGGAAAATACCATCTCCAGCGACTACAAAAATCCCTGTTTTATAAGATCTCTGTCGGGCTTGGTGGAGGATGCGTCGGGTTTATGTCGCAGGGCATTAAATTCGCATGGGTCGAGAGTGTTTATCAGCGTTCTGCTTGTCTTGTAGTGAGAGTACAGAAGCAGAGATGCGTGAGAGCTTCACCAAGCATCGCCCACTGGACTTTCAACTGGCGTTCAAAGCCTGCCAGCGGGGGACTGGCTAGTCCGTAAGTGGACAATGAGCCAAAAATAAATTAAACTGAACCACATAAAGAACTACGAATGGTAACAGGTTACATGCGTCGTTTAATTTCTACGTCATGGAAAACGGAATCAAGTTGTACCAGGCCTGGCATAAAATTCACAAACATATCTGTTGAATGAACACATCTGACGAATTAAGCCTTTGTAAAGACGTAAACTATTTTAGTGTCTTTTTATTTCTTATTATTTCATCATTCACCTGTTCTAAAGAACTGAGACATTTGTAGGTTAAACATGCTCTTAAATACAATGATGTATAATACAGCATTTCAGTAATATCTCTTAATTTATAGAATATTTTGTGATACTATAAATAAAAATCCGATAAAAGTAATAACACTCTATTGCCAAAAGAGGGCAGTAGAACACAGATAGATTGGTCTTTAGAACGTGAACAGAGGTGATTAAAGGCAAGTGTATCAAATTCAGAAACCATGATTATATTTTGCTTACGCTAGTTACTGACATAAGTTAAAAATGCACGGTTACCTTTAGAAATTAAAAGAAATGAGAGGTTTATATTTAATCGAGTGATTAGACATGGTTCTTTAGAATTATTTTTGTGTAGGCCCTGCATACGACACCTTAGCATTTATGAATTTATAAAATCTGCAAAGTCGTCGTGTTTCCAAATAATAAGAAATACAGCGCAAAAAAAGTAAGCCTATATTTTATGATAACTGATTAGGGATCTATAGGAAATAGAGATTTATTTCCTTAAACAAAAAAGAAAAGGAACAGAAGTAAATGATAACATAAAACGCATATTATAGATTTAGACACGCACATTTATATTACAATCCTACTCTAAATTTTGTTATCCGCCTACGCATTTTTCGTACCCTGCAGGTACATATACGCAAAATTTATTAGTTTTAAGTTGCCGGCAACATCTGTTATGTATAACCTCTGATAATGTTTTGTTAAAGTTCATCTTTCATAAATCTGGGCGATCCATACAGATTAAAATGCTAACCAATCGTCAACTGGGTCGTATTAAACTACCTGCACTGCAATATAAGTATAACTTACCGTTGTACCTTGTTTAACCACGAGTGGCGCTAGGTCAATATCTGTACGTGAAACGCAAAATTGATGTGTCAAGGCGCTGAGCTGAGTTCAGGCAGAGCTGTCAGAGAGACCGTAAGCCTGATCCAGCTGCTTCATGCAGGCGCAGGAGGTCCGTTCTTCGTCACTTGACTTCGGCAGGGGCGGTTTCTTTTTGATATATTGGTTTTCATTAGTTTCGTACACCATTTAAAGATTTTTCAGGTATTCCTGCCACCGTAACGTTTGTTAACGGGTTTATACCATGATTTAAATCAGGCGGCACACCTTTGTATAGTGGTAGTATGAACTATCTGCATTCTGTATCGGAAGACGGGTCTTCTTCAATTTGTTTACTTTTTAATGCATTTATCGTGTATCGCCATGGCGGACAATAATACGATTCATGACCGTCTGGGATGCCTTGCGTGGGAAGCCTAAAATTTAGTTCGTGTGTGAATGAGTTGGCAGTGCACACATCCAGCCAACTGTAACCTTCAAGCCAACGTCAATGACAGCTAGCGGTTAGCTGCTTTTGCGTTGGCGGATAGGGGGTTCCTGAGAGTTATGCATTGTTCGTCAGCTGCGTGTCTGCAGAGGGATGCGTGAACGTGATGCATTAAAAAGGAACGGGACGAATCGCTTGTCAAGATCCGGCTGGGCGCTGCGGATTCCGAACAGCTTGTGTCAAGGCATCGCCCGCTAGTAGCGCGTTAGTGCCACGCGTAGAAACGGATTGCATTCATTCTAGTCTGCTAACTAAACATGGCCTCTGCAGCCAGCAACTTCGCTGCATCCATCGCCAGCAAAACCAAAACCAAGAAGAAACATTTCGTGTCTCAGAAGGTGAAGTTGTTCCGGGCCAGCGACCCGCTCCTGAGCGTGTTAATGTGGGGAGTGAATCACTCGGTAAGGGCTACATTTTGTTACAGCTTAATAACAGCAGCGATGGAAGGCACATGTGACAGTTTTCTTGTGCTATTGATCGCTCGAAAACTAGCAAACCTAGCGCGACTTTGTTGCATCCTACAAGATCTGGTGCGTTTGGTGCAGCAAGCAAAGCAAAGAAAGTGTTTGCTCGGATGAGAGGCAGTGACACACAGTCGTGGCGGTTGAGCCTAAATGACTAACTAGACAGGCTGCAGACGGTATTTAGGTCCCGATCCCTAATCAGGTTTTTAACGCTGCTAGAAAACAAAAACATATTTTCATAATTATTATTGTTTCCTAGCTACCGGTAGAGCTTTTTGATTTTCACTTACTATTTGATATCTTGTTATTGTCATTGCAGGAGAAATGTGATATTTTTGAATAAACCCACCTGCTGGGCTGAAAATGTGTGTTTTCTAAACCTAAAACAACAAGGTAGGTTTAAAGCATGACTTCCCAGTAGGAATTGTTGGTTTCCAGGTATCTGACAAGCCTTAATTGATCTCCTGGGAATCTGTGCACCACTGTATGAGAGCCTTATGTTAGTCTATTCTAATGCATAAGATGAATACTTATTATATATTGGTTATGTGTAGGTTTGGTCAGTACAAGGTAATTTAAATAAGTAAGTCTTTAATTCTTATTAGATAGAATAAGTTGTGTTTTGTAGCGCATTGTTTTATACATACTACAAGCTTCCCAGTAACCAAAGCTTCCAAGTCTCATTCCATGTCTTTCATTGACGTACTGGCACTATTGCAGAATTATTGTTATGTTGTCCATTAGGAATGCATAATTAAATGTCTTTTCACATTAATATGTGGTAGCAACTGCTTCCAGATCAGTTTGGTTTACTTATAAACAGACCATATATACATCAAGAAGACCCTTATTGCTCTGCCACATTTTAGACCTGATATTTAATACTTAAATGTTTTTAAGCCTTTAAATCTTTGATGATTGTGTCTATATTATCTGTTTCAGGCTGTATTTTTGAATGTCTAATGTCAAAAGCTGACTCTCCAGTATAACTATAGCGTTGATTTTACCTTGTTTTTCTTGGTTTGAGTGTACAAAAAGGTACTGTCAGCATACCGATTTTCTCTTCCAGGTTAAGCTGTCTGGAGAGACTGTTAGAATGAACTTTTGACTCATGTTTTCATTTGCCCTGGAAAGTAAAAGACATGGAACAATATAATACAACACTGGAAAATTCTTGGCTTCATCTCCATTTTAAAAGACTTGATTTTCTCTTACTCATTGCGTGTAGGCGTTTCGAATAACATCACAACTTAAGCCTCAAAATGAATCGGAGTTGCCCGCAAGTTTATTCTCCCAAATATAATAAACACATTCTTCCCTGTCCATTTTGCATGTTTAATTTTTTTGGCACTATGTGACAACATCTTTTGACCTCATAAATGCAGTGTTTAGAGATATTCCCTTTGGGTATGGCCTATTAAAACAATTTGGGCCAATAGAACCACTCCCTGCACTACATATAACCCACGCCCTCCTGCTCTTTACAGCAACCAAATCATTGATGCTTTGATTGATTGCCTTCGTTCGCCCATGTCCTCGACAGATCTTCCAAGATTAATTTTCACTACTCACTCCATCTTTCAGTTGCTAGTTCTCTCATCTCACCCCCTCCCCTCCTCCGCTCCTCTAGCCTTCTTTCCCCACCCCTAGATTTCTTATCTTTTCATTCAGCCCTGATACTGACTGAAGCTTTTTCATGATGGTTACATAAGAGCAGAGATAGACCACTTATACAGACATGAATGGGAAAAATCGTAATATTAAATATGGTAGCTGAATGGCTGGTTATCCGTTTGTTTGCTTTAGAACGTGCATGTGTTACCACTGTTGCTTTATTTCTGATATAAAACAATTTTTTGTAACAATCTTGTAACAATCATTTTGGAGATTTTTTATTCAAGCAGATAGGAGCTGTACTTGCATGACTGGAAATTGCAGCCCAGGGCGTTCCAAATATGGCCGTCGTGTGAATTGACTTGCCTTAAAGAGACTTGGTAAGAGTCTCAGAGGTACAATTTAAGTCTGAGGTGAAGGAACTTCCTTAATGGCAGGAATGAGAAATTGCCTTAACAAGAAACAGAAATTAAACAAACCCTCAAAACACCTAGCCTATTTTTCCAACACATAAGGCATTACATTGTCAGCTGATGTCTGCCGATGGAGATTTGTAGTAGCACTGTATTATGTAAACTGGGTGATGAGCCCTATGTGCTAGATGGCTGAGACACAGTCTCCAGTGATGGTATGGTCTGATTTTGAAATACAGTTAAGAAGGAAGTTTAAAACTGCAGGCAGTGTTTCTGTATCTTAGCACATATGTTCCAGAGTGGATTTGCTGCATAGAAAACACTCGTTCTGCTCCCCCGCAAAAGCCTCTGGTCTCTTGCTTGATTAATCTCAATGGCTTTATCCAAATGAAATTGTACTTCGGTTATGTAACCAAGTGTAAAGGGGTGGGGGCGTACAGAGGCACTACACCACAGACCCTGTATATCTGCATGTAATTACATAGAACCTGCTTAGCATGAGTGTGTTTATCTATCTGTCTGTCTGTCTGTGTCTATCTATCTATCTATCTATCTATCTATCTATCTATCTACTTCTCAAATACTGTATAAATGAGTAGTTGGTATATGTATGTGTGTGTTTGTGCCAAACAGCTCAGGCAGGTTGACCCTGGCTTGTCCTTCCTCATTTTCTGCTGCTGCTGCTTCAGTGCTGCTCTCAGTCAACCTGCTGCCCTTTATTTCTTTATTGGAGTCTATTCAGTCAGTTCCTCCTCTGTCGTGTTATGCAGAATTAGACAGTGGAAGATGCTGGTCAATATAACAGGGCTTTAACATGACACTGTTGCTAAAATATTTTCTCAATATACATAAAGTGAACGCGTTACGTAATATGTAGTGTACAAACCAGGTAGTCACTTAGCATCGCCGCCTTTATTAAGTGAAAGGCTTCTTAATGGACATGTCAACACCCCCTGATGCGTCAGGGACAGATGGAAGCAGGAAGATGCACAAAAATAGCTTTCTGCATACAAGACGTCATGATGCGTGTGTGTTTACGTGTGTGTGTGTGTGTGTTTATATGATGAAGAGAAGTGTGAATAAGGCAGGTTGGACATATGGATTTGAACACAATCAAAATTACATGTTGACTTTTGAGTGCTATACCTTTAGCCAAGTCGACATCTTATTCAGTTATTTGTCACTATCAATCCACAAAGTCTTACTTGCTGTAATGTCTAGGCATGCCTGTGCTATTACCCCTGAAAGGCTGCTGACACGTGACTTTTGTGTATTAAATTATTTAGTACCATATGAAAGGAAGTGGACAGTACAGCCTAATAACTAATGCTTGTCGTGTTGGCACAGACCACAATTTCTCACTGCTGCTGTCGGTAGTGAAAGGAACTTGTTTCTTGGCAGTGGTCCAGCAGTGCACCACATTTTGAAGAATGGCCTCCGTATTGCAGAGTTCCTGGTAAATTATAAAAAAAAAAACATTTTTGATTTCATTTGGAGCAATTCCAGAGGCTTTTTCCGTCTCTTGCAGGGCAGATCTAAGTATTTTGGATATATTTTGGCTGTTAAAATGTCACATTGTAATTTTCTATCATTATTGATTCGCTCGTTCCTTTTGATACTGAAATGCTTTGATATCTTTTGTTGTTTGCTTTCAGATTAATGAACTGAGTCACATCCAGATTCCTGTAATGCTAATGCCTGATGACTTCAAAGCCAACTCGAAGATCAAAGTGGACAACCACCTCTTCAACAAGTGAGAGAGTCGATACTCAAGATGATACTTTTAAATATACCGTGTTCATTGTGTTACACATGTGTGTACATGCATACATGCATTGAGTTTTTTTGTGTCTGTTTCTGTTGTCAAAGAGAGAACATGCCAAGCCATTTCAAATTTAAGGAGTACTGTCCTCTTGTCTTCCGCAATCTGAGGGAGAGGTTCTACATTGATGATCAGGAATATCAGGTAAACCAGTGCTTAAAAGAAATCATATCAAAAGAATTTTAGCATGTGTGCCTGTTAGCACAGATCCCTCCCTGGCTGAGCCGCCATGTTTGCATCTTTAAAAGCAGCTAGTGATAACATAGGAATATCTCAGATACATTAAATAATTTTAAATGTTGTGTTGTTGGCTGTAACAGTGAACATAAAGGGGGTCGCACCCAAGCCCAGCAGACATTCTGTATGCGTGAACTCAAATTCAAAATCTACTGCTAATGCAAGATGGACTTTAATCAGTAAATCACATTGGCAAATTCTTCTTTTTTCAAATCTGTATGTGAAAAACATATGTCAAATCCATTACAAACAGAGGCAATTAAAAAAAAAGTTTAGTCAAGCAAGATTTGAACTTTCAGTGTTTGGTATATAAGGCAAGAAATATTTCTCTGAGCCGCATCAGATATGGGGCTGAGTCACCCTATGGGTGAAATCCTAGTATCAACTAAGTCCATTGACCAATGAGATTTCAGAGAGGCGGGGCTAGTTGTGCTTTCACCAATCCAATTTTCTGTACTCCCGCATGATTTCAAACTTACACAGCTTTTTCCAGGCCCCCAAAATGATGCTAAGGCATCAAACTCTAAACAATTTAGGGTCTCTACACATTAGACATAGCTTTGACAACACTATGTCTAGTGTGTAGAGACCCTAAATTGTTTAGAGTTACTGTAATGGTGGATGCAGAAATTCAGTTATTATATTTATATGTCCGTTTCAATAACTTTTGACCTCATATGTACTCATTTTTACATAAACTGCAATAAAATTCCTTTCTCAGTTTCCATCAAAGATCAGATGATCACATCTTGCAGTCTCAGAAAACTGAAGAAAAAAGCCAAATGCTGAGAACAGCTTATTGAATTTGGCTCATCTCCCAGAACACCTCAACACTTCGCTCACACTAGTGGTGACCCAGCATTGTGATTGTAGGAACCAGCATTACCATTTCATTAAAGTGGAAGCACAGTTTTAGCACCATATTTACATCCAATTGAAATATCTGGTAAATCAGTTTTACTTTGTGAAACTGCTACAGAGTTTGGAACAGCTACAAATGAATAAAACTGTAGCGTGTGATGTTAATCTAGACTGATATTTAAAGCTGCTCCAAATTTTGCTTTTGCATAGATTTATATTGGATGCTTTATTGATTTGGAGAGGGATTTAAAAGACAGCTGGAGACAGTTAAAGACAAACTACACAGAATATGGCTATTGCAGCAAGCCGCAGAGACGTCATATTTTTTGGCCAACGATGCTGATGATGTCACCCTAGGGCACCCGGCACCGACAGCAAAGCAGCAATACTTGTTTTGGCTGGGTAATGCCATTTTTAATGCAAACACAAAGACATCTTTCTGCACAGTGTGCTAATCTGTTAACATTCCCTTGCTATAGAAATACAAGGCGGGGCATCTTGCCATCTGAATGAGCAAAATCTGTCAACATATTTCTGCCTGTGATGAAATTCAATAAAAGAAGAGCCCAGACTGTACAGTCTGGCATTGCGGGCAGACTGCACACTGCAGTCTAGGAGAAGTGCCAGCATTGGCTTTTCACTGTTTTATGGGGGCAGGATAGCGCAGGCTTGTCTAGCGTTGGCAGCATAAAATCCTTCTCTGTTATTTCTTCCCGCGGCAGAACTCTCTGACACGCAGGGCCCCGATTCCCAGCGACGCTCAGGGCCGCAGTGGAGCTCGCTTCCACACTTCCTACAACAAGAAGTATGTCATCAAGATCATCACCAGCGAGGACGTGGCTGAGATGCACAACATTCTGAAGAAGTACCATCAGGTAGAAGGACCAAAGATGTCTTTGCAGTAAGAAGTATCCTAAAATGAGCCCAACAAGCTGGTCTGAATGGTTTTTTTAACTCCCTGTAGTATATAGTCGAGTGCCATGGCAACACGCTGCTTCCTCAGTTTCTGGGCATGTATCGCCTCACAGTGGATGGAGATGAGACCTACATGATCGTCACTCGCAATGTTTTTAGCCATCGGCTGCCTGTTTACAAAAAATACGATCTGAAGGTGAGTGATGACAAACAAGAATTCTTAATGTAATTCAGCAGCTGCATTTTCTACATTCCCTTTATTTGCACATCTACATTTTCTAGTTGACCGGTCAATGTTTAGCTTCTGTCAATGGCCTCTTTCATACAGATATCGTGGTAAATTACCAGTAAATTACCAAAATGACTTTATCGGTAAATTACCGGCAAACAGAAGCAACAGCGTTCTGTCTTTTAACAGATAAGATACTCTTCACACATCAGTACCAAAATACCCGTAAACTCTGTGATGTCATTTGTACACATACATAGTCATACACAGTCCGTATGTTTGTGGCAAACATTTAGAGTAATGCACTTGATTTTGTCTTAACATCGTATTAGACAAGCATCTCTGCTCTGACTTCCATTAACAGCTTGAAGTAAAGACGCCTGTAAATGATGAGTCATCAAAGTTGGGATCCGTGTGCAGTGTATTTAAAAACAGGAGCAAAGATACAGGCAGCAGGTGTCAAACACAGCCAATAGGAATACCCAAAGCAAGACAGAGTCAAGGTCACAAAACAGGCAAAAGATCAGGGCAGTCAGCAGGCACTCACAGAGAATATGCAGGTGAAAAACAGCAGGCAGTAAAGCTTCAAATCGTGATAAACAGTCCAGGGTCAGGCAAAGGCAAACTAGCAATAAACTTCTACAGTAAACTTCTACATGTACAGGAACTCTGTCTCCAATGCCAGATTCATGTGACTCGTACTGTCATTGGTGAATGTATTTACTGAAAAATGAACTTATTCTTTTTTTGATCTCAACCACCTCTTTAGGGATCAACAGTGGCCAGAGAGGCTAGCGACAAGGAAAAGGTAAACTCTCATTTCTTTATATCATGAAAAGAAAGCGAGAGCTTTAAAAGATTCCATGCCAAGTGTTTGTAATGAGGGTCTGTGTGTGATTTGCTCATGTTCGTAAGAGGACCTCACACTTGCATGTCGGATGTACTGCATGCTGACCTTGGAAATAATGTACGGACATAACCATCTACTTCTCATCCATGTATGTTGTGTACTAATAAACTTAAAAAAATCTCCTGTGTGAAAGATCCCATTTTACACTTTCTTCACTCAAAAAACTCAATTCAATTCAATTCAGTGTTTGCTTGATTTCTTCTGCTTCAGAGTGTGGGGGAAATCCTGTGGTCTTTTATTGTATTTAAATAGTGGTCCTGAAACATCATCGTGAAACTTTAGAACAATGTTAATCTGAGAAGCATAGTATGCCTTATATGCTGATATTGGTAATCATTTTTATTGTATTACATTACAAATGCACTGATCTGTAAAGAGTGAGGTGGTATGAAGCGTTATGTATGAACAAAGATGTATATGTTATTGGCCAATGACAGTTCAACCTACTTGGTTTCAGGAAATACAAAACCTTGCGTTTGATCGATGGATTACACATGATTAAAACGAACTAAACATGTTTGGTTTACTGTGTAATAACATTTTGTGCATTAATAAAAAGCTTAATGACTAAGATCTTGCAGATTGTACAGTATTTTCTCACATAAGGAAAACCTGATCATATGTTTATCTCATATCTTCATACATATAGAAAGCATGTACATGGTTTGCATGTATATTCTTTTATTTAATATGCATGTTAATCTTATTAGCATGATGAAGTATTTCTACATTGATTCATTTCTCTTCCATTTGAGACTCTCTATCTACATTCTATTGCTGTATATGATACTGTCAGACAAATATGAGTAACTATATATTTGTAAATCTGTGTCATATACAGAGTACTGTATTTATACAGTATATATATATATATATCGCTGTATTTTATTCAGTGCTTCCATTGTTTCTAAGCTATGAATCCTTAACATCCTCCTGTGACATTTACTTGCTCTGTACTGTATAACAGCCATTTTTTTAAATCAATTCTTGCACAATGTTGTACTTTGAGTGTGTTCCTTTTGATGCATGTATTGAATATTTTCATCTCTTTGTATTATATTGAAATTTCAGGAAATGTTCTGAAGACAGATTTTTTTTCTTTACCAAATATGGTCTATTTAATATCTTTTAATCAAAAATAAACAATTGCCCAGTGATAGACATGTTTCAGCTGTCCAGCTCCACATGCTGATTAATGGCTGCTTGAGATAGTGAAGCTGTTTGCATCATTCCTCCCTTCTCTTGGCAGCCACGCCCACCTGAGGAGGGGGCTTCATCCAAATCACGCATGAGCCAAAAACTCCAAACCATCCGGATCGCCACACGTTTTTACTGCGCCATAAGACACGTAAGGACACCAAGAACTGTCCCATTTTGCTCTGTTCTTCTTCAACATGCATCACCCCACATTTTGCCTCAGGAAATCAGGATCCCACAAGGGACCGTAAACCCAAGACCAGGGATGATGCTTAAAGTTGCCCTGTACCCTGTTGACTCCTTCAACAATGGAATTCTGGTGGAATTCTGAAAATGAACTGAATTTGTTGTGTTTTAGCATTTTAATTCGGGTTTAAAGCTTTAAAAAATAGCTGTATAACCATCTATGTTCCGTTTAGTTGGATTGAAGACAAGTCATTTTAGTCCTCACAAAAATATATTTAAATTTTCATCAATTTTTAAGGTGCTTGGATGTTTCTTGAGGGAGGATTCTAGAATCTTCTCCTTTAGGATTTTACAGAGCGAAATTATACAGCTAAAACAAAATGACCCTGGTTTAGCGGTATGTCTTTGCCGTTTGCTAAATGTATCACCTGTAATTTATCAGTGGTAGTCAATGTGAGACAAATATTTAATCACAAATATAATGCATAAAAATTTGCCTAATCCAGACTCTACACTTGGGTTATTGCAGAAGGGAGTATTTAGGAAAACAACCGAGGTTTAATGATGGTAATTATTACAAATGCGCTAATTGTCTGTTCACTCTAATACTGAAACCTAAATCACAGCCTTTTGCGTTGAGTGTCCACAGGAGGGAGTAGCTTGTATTTAAATAGACTGTCCGTGATGTTTTATTTTCATACCCAGGAAATGTTTTTATCATTTTATGCTAAATGGATTATACAGTAATACAGTAGTAGAAGTAAAGAAAACAAGGAGTAAACACCATTGCTAAATGTTTAAATATTGAAATGAAATGTGAAGTGTGTAATTTCTGTGAAATTTGCATCAATAACCAATTATGAAACTGGCATCAATTACTGCTTTCAAACAAGTTTTAAACAAACCCCCAAAGGGTTTGACTATTGGTCAAACCCTTTGCCAATGACTATTGGTTTGACTTAATTGCCAACCAATAGTAGAGTCTATTATTTATGGTTTTGTATGCCAATGACACCATCTCGTCCCTGATAAGCAAAGTCAAGCTTAAACTTACAGATGGTTCTTTTGATGCACTTTAACACTTTTTTCAATGTGAAAAACAGACCAAGGAGCTTCCAACCTACAAAGACAATGACTTCATCAATGATGGACAGAAAATCTACATCGATGGGGAGAATAAGAAAATGTTTCTGGAGAAACTGAAGAATGATGTAGAGGTCTGTGTGTTTTATTTGCAGAGCAAAGCTTGTGTATTCATCTGTTAAACCCTCTTTTCTTGCATTGATGCCTTTGGCAGAAGAATTTATCTAAAGCTACTTCACCGTATATAACTTAGCAGTTTTGTCAGCAGTTTCCATGGGAATCGAGCCCATGACCTTGGTGTTGCTGTGCCAGTTGAACTGCAGGAACTCAATATTGTTAAGCTCTGATTAAACTAATAAAGCGTGGCATCAACAGCACCAAAGTCACACATTTGACTCCAAGAAACAGACTCATTATTTACAGTAATCTGAGTGCACTCTAAGTTGCTTAGGATAAAAGCGTCTGCCAAAAAATGCATAAATGTAAATTTAATTGCATAATTAAACTCCCATCCAAACATACTCATTCCCTAATAACCCTCAGCCATTAAACTGTATAATTAAATAGAGAATAGATGTTGTAAATAATGTTTAGCACCCACCCTTTTAAAAAGGATGAAAAATGTGTTTACAGTTCCTGGCCCAGCTGAAGCTGATGGACTACAGTCTGCTGGTGGGGATCCATGATGTGGAGCGAGGGGAGCATGAACAGCCTGAGGAGGAGAGTGAGGACAACGATGCGGGGGAGGAGGAGGGGACGGAGAGCGATGGAGGGGCCACCGGCTCCCCTCCGGACAGCCCCAGCAACACACTGGAGAGCAACAGGCCCCTGGGTCCAGGAGAGTTCGACCCCACCATTGATGTGTATGCTATCAAGAGCCATGAAAGTGAGTAACTGCTTTCCAGATAAAACTAACATTTACATTTTTTACATTTGAATTCTTTTAATCTGGTCACTTGTTTATGGAATCTTGAAATATATATATATATATATATATATATAAAAAATATATAATATATTTTTTCTTAATGAAAATAAAGTCATGAAAAAAGTGTCCAAGTGTGGGTGGTCACAATACACTTGCAGACACTTTTATTAGTCATGCGTTAGTCATTTCATCGCAGTTCTAGCTTGTATAAAAACAGCTGTGTGTTCTACCTTACAGGTGCTCCTAAAAAAGAAATCTACTTTATGGCAGTGATTGACATTCTCACCCCATATGATGCCAAGAAGAAAGCAGCCCATGCAGCTAAGACAGTCAAACATGGGGTAAGAGTTAGAAACACAACCACAGTATTTCCTAAACTCAATTCACGATTCCCCTCCGCGTTACATTACAATTTATTCAGAATCGACACGTTTTGCTCCTTTCCCTTATTGTTGTGTTTCTTCAGGCAGGGGCGGAAATCTCAACAGTTAACCCTGAACAATATTCAAAGCGGTTTTATGATTTTATCACCACCATTCTGTCCTAATCACAGTCCGGGGTTGGGATGCGACAGTGGCTGCAGTGATAATGAAGGTGGTGACGTATTAAGCTCTTATATTCTGGGAAAGGTTCCTGCTGTGAGTAACAGACACATTGTCTCTCTCCCATTTCAACAAGGATCAACTCTCAGATCTTTCTTTGGTTTACAAGTTCTCCTCCTGAGTAGGTTTTGGCTCCATGTTGTTGCATACGTGTGTCATATATATATACATATACATAGAAATATACAGTTTCAGTACCTTGTGTTAAATATTGTTGATTGAGAAATCGAGTGATGTTGTTTGTGACAAGTTATACAGTATGATTATCATACTGGATTTTTCAAAGCTGCTTGATTCGTTTACCTTTGCCCTTGTGGTTCTTGTGAAGAAAAAGGTCTTTGTTGTTCTTAAAGAATTGCCCTGAAATCTTGTGACCAGAGTTAACATAAAAATGAACGGGAGCAAAATTATTTGAAAGTGTTTATTGCACTATTGTATTTTAGCTTAAATTTAGCTCAAATTAATGTAACCGGGAGGTTAAAGGGATGCGACTTCAGGTTCAACTGCAGAATTCATTGTAAAGCTCCAATCAGCAAATTGGATTTGGTCTTGCACAGGAGCTCAATATTTGTAATTGACTCTGGTAACGTTTGGTATAAACCTTGTGTCTAGCAACTGTTTTTGCACATGATCTAATGCACCAAAATGTTTATGCAAATGATTCCAGTTTTACCATTGACTCACGGAGGGTCATGCAATAGTAGTGATTTGTAGAGCGTGTTAAGCACCTGATGGGTAACATGTGCATTGTCACATGTGTATCCCTAGTAAAAGGACACACCTTGCCTGTTTTATGTTGTTTAGCTCCTGATTAGAGAACATTATGAAAATAAAGCATATTTTATACCTCCCTTTTTTTAAGTAATAATCAAGTTTACAATTGGCCATTCTCTCGCAGAGAATGCAGTTGTGCTGGCACTAAATTAATGCTTGAATTTGTGTACAGTGTTTCAGTTGCACTGTAAAGAGGTGGAGAAATCTGCCAAACTCTAGGTCTAGCTGTTACTATTTCTCGTCCTCTCTCTTTGTCTCTCTTATTTTCTCTCTCATCATAGTTAAAACTTTGTGTGATCCTTTAGGTCTTGTGTGAGACCTTTAGTATTATAAAATATATAGATATTGTGATATGTCTTCTTCTGATATATTGTTTGCGAAGTAATCCTAAATATTCTACTGTATGTGTTGAAATATTTACATATATACACTGTGCAAGGGTGTGCCTTTTTTTACTCTGGATTATTTAATTTTGTATTTGAATCATTTTTTTAAATGAAATGTTTGAAAAATGTTATTTTCTAAAAGGGGAAAGGTGAATAAGATGAAGGTGGTTCCTGTGTAGATGTGTAAATATGCAAGTGTATTATCCGTTTGCAATATTATGATTCAATGTTGAAATCGTATAGGTATAAAATTCAGATTTTCCTGCTAATTTCCCCATTAACTCATTTAAAATGATGAAACTGCTAATTTAGTTTCACCAATTGGATTGTCTCACTGTTGTGTGATATTTAAAATTATTTTTGGTTAAAACTCTTCTCTTAATGTGGTAATATATTTAAATTTCTGTTTGTGGGGCTATTGCAGTGGCAGTTTTGTGTGTGACTCAGCACAACAGCACTTCAAGAGGTCATTAGTTTTTCCTTGATAAATCGGATGGCTGTACAGCACAAATGAAGCCACAGTGAATGAAGAAATGAAGGTTATCACTTCTATGGGCTTAAAAAAACTTTATCCAAAAAGGACTTTTTACTTTGTCTCAACTTATATATAAGGTTATGATCTCGTGTTGTAATTTGTAAAACAAACGTTTATGTTGATGGCACAATGTGAATTGGACAATAGGGTGAACATTTGAAAAAGAGGGGAGAAGTGGAAAATACGAACCCTTATGTATGCTGTCAAAGGAAGAAATAATCTTCTGTCAGTCTACTTGTCATAACAGTTGTTACTCCATCATGGAAGTGTGCTGCTCTTGTGTGCGTGTGTATGTGTGTGTGTTGTAGTCTAAAAATATTTAAAAGCACTGATTCCCATAAGCATTGCTCAATAAAATGATGCATTGCTCAGCTTGATTAATGTTTGGAAAATGTATGCGTTATGGTCCAATCTAACATTTACAAGACAAACCATTAAAACCAGCAAAGTGCTTCCCCTAAAATGTTTTGTATTTGTAAATGGTATTGATTTGATTGGGTTTTAAAATATTACACAGTTTTGCAAATAATTTATATTAATAATTTTATTAAAACATTAAAATAACAAGCATTAACATGAGTTTAGAACTATTCACAAATCATCTATATTTTACGGTAACCATATAAAACTTAGCAGTGGACTAACTTAAAGGCGAAATACAATTATAAGCATTCCTATGATCTACTTCTTTTGAGGGGCTGAGCACATGAAGTGGGCATGAAGCCCATGAACTCTGAGGGGAGTAAAGCAACTGTTTACCACAATGTGGACGTTAGGAACACACTAAGCGAAGGAAACAACCTTATTTCCTGTTTATCTGGAACGATCCGTCGTGTGGCGTCTCTTTTCTTGCAACTACCTTAAAAAGGGAGCACAAACGCCTAAGTTTTGTTGGTTGAGAGTAATAGGCCGTGGGTGCAGTACATTTTAACAGCCAGGCGAGGGCACACTGCTCACCGCTTTCATGCCCTGTTTCGTGCAATGCTTTTACGCTTTATGTGAAGGTAATATATTGTATTTTTATTTCATTTATGTACAGCTTTACAGAATACTCGTTATGTTTAGATTTTGGACATACGCAGTCATTTTGTGCGGAAACTGTCAAACGGTGGTACCAATTAAATAGCTTTCTCCTAAACTATGCCGCTGAGCCAAAAAAAAAACATTTTTTTAACACATCTTGTATTTGAACTCAAAGTTTAACCGATTTTAATTTCTATTATATCTTACAATTTCCTAAAATTATTAATATATATCTAAATTTGTTGGTAATCAACAAGACTTCTCAGAATGTTTACTATGCGTATCTCTGCCAAAATCGGATAATTCATTATAATCTGAGACTACACGGAGCCATTGCATTATAGGGACATTGTCCACACATTTCTCAATGTGTTTATTGTCTGTTTTGTATCAGTATATAACTTAAAGGTATTTGAACAAAGCTTATTTTTCGTCAACTGATTAAAATAAATGCAATTCACTAATGCTTTAAAAACGACAGAGGATTTCAAATTTGATGAACAACCTATTGAACTGCGGCCATAATGGGGTACGTAAGACAATATTCAAACCAGACCCTGTTACGAGAAGTGGAGGACAAGCGGGGTTATGGTGCGCATTAAGCAAATCCTTAATTTATATATTAAAAATATATTAAAAATGCACTATTTTATTGATAATTTGATAACTGATTTTGGTTAATACAAATATTTTCCTTTAAAACTGACAGGTTTCGTGATCGAAACAACACGAATCTGACAGAAGGCCGTAAGCAGCAGTCCAGTTTTGCACATAAAGCGAGATCAGTGTGTGATCTTGCAAGCAAAAGGCAACATGGAACGCGTTCCAATCTTAACGACAGACTGCCTGTTTTTTTCATATCTGTGCATTCATTAAGCTCACGAGCTAAACGTACTTCTTACCATTTTTAACCTTTTGTCAGGTATTTATTTCACTCGGTCTTATAAGCGTATACCATTGTAGTGCTCAACTAGCACGTAACAGACCAGCTGCACTGTCAATATTTGTTGTTTAAACACTATGTATGGAGAAATATCTATTGCTCACAGTTTGACAGAAGGGTCAAAGCCCGGCCGCCGTGCTCTGGTAAATGAAAACTGCGCATTTCCCCTGAGGATTAACAGGCCCCACACGCATTACTTCACGAACGCATAACAGTCATATGGCTTTCATAGTACAAACACCAATGCACAGATGAGTATCATGTCACAGATTTTTACCTGGAATAAGTTAATCATCAACCATCTTCTCTGTACAGCTACAAATAAAGGTATCTTTTTGATTTATGAACCGAATGAATAAAAGGCCGCATATGACCTTATTATCGTAGAATATTGTGCAGCCAGCATCCAAACAATGCATTAAGTAATAAAAAGTAAAATGTTTATTTAGACAAAAGTCTTATATTGTACAACAGGAAATGACACATCGGCTAACAAATAACCGAACAGAAATGCAGAGCAAGAAAATCCGAGTTTAAGGCTATACGTGTACGAAGTCCTCTTTATCAACAATCTACATCCTCTTGTAAAAAGATAAACGCTCCCAACAATACTGACAGCATTTCTGCTTTTTGTAAATCGGAAATTCGAAACATTACGCCACTTGTCGCATTTACATTTTGTGTGCGGTCTTAAACCATTTAAAGTTGAATAAAGTTGAAATGTCTTATGACTGAATAATGCCCTTTTAGGATATAACGAACAATTCCTGGATAATCAAAACATTTTGTGCGCCGCCTTGCATTTTATTGAAGACGTCACAGACAAGAAAATGATTTATATACACTGATGTCCTAAAACACTGATGATCTAAAACAAGAAGACATTTTATAAAAAAACACCTACATACATTCTCCTTGCTGAGGTTTCCCTCAGTACTCATCACAATATTAGTTAAGACATAGTAATTAATACAAAATATAACACAATGCTGTGTTACAAAGTTTTCACATGTATATTTAAAAAGATATAAAAACTGGAGAGGTGGTTTTATACAGAAAGCATCTACATCACAGCTCTGTTTGCAAGGTGTCTATGGTTTTGGCGTTCACGGCAAGTCACCCAAGACAGTTGGAGCCATTAAGAGAAGCTTTGCAGACTTTGCTGCTGAAAGGAGCTTGGCCATTTGGGCCAACTTTGGCAGAAACCCCATTAACTGTGGAGATATGGAGGAAGCTGGGATGTGGAGACTGGACAGGAGTGCTTGGGCTGGGCAGGGAAGAGGACGTAGAAGGAGCAGCAGCAGCTGGGCTGTTTGGTTTATCACTGCTGGAGTCACTTTCTGTATAAGGCCTTCTGCCACCACTCATGTCATCCCTCGGGCTGCTTAACTTCATCTTTTTGCACCCAGGTCGAACTCTGTACTTCAAAGGCAGGGGTCCATTCTGTAAAATATCAACACCTGTTATTCCTTCCACTTAATC
Source organism: Botia almorhae (assembly GCA_036877575.1). NCBI lineage: Eukaryota > Metazoa > Chordata > Actinopteri > Cypriniformes > Botiidae > Botia > Botia almorhae. The sequence continues at coordinate 17,223 of JAZGTJ010002858.1, read as the reverse complement.
AAACTAAAATATAAGAGATCAAATAGAAGATACTTTTGCGATTGTAAAGCTTTATGCAAATTGAAATTCATACCCCTACCCTTCTCCAGGTGTAGATATAAGCAATATCCATAAGAGTGTAGTAATCTTTCAAAGGCTCATCTTCATACATAACCTCAATCTAAAAGATAAAACAAACTGTAAACAAATCATATTGACTAATACTTAAATGACACTGAATGCAGCACATATTTTAAATGGAACCATTTGTGCTTAAAATGTACATCAGAAACAGGTAAATAAGCTATTTTTGAGTCAATGTAAATAAGATACCTGAAAGGTGCATGGTATATCCATTTTATTTCGGAGAAATTTTCTGAGATGCATCACTGTCATAGCGGCAGGGCATTGTAAGTACCGTTTTACATTAGCCTATGAAAAACAGATGATCAGAAACATTTTGGTAAGCAATCCACTATAACCCTCAAAACCAAGAGTTAAAACATTGCGACATAACTGAAATAAAATAATTTTGAAAGTAGTTACCTCTCTTGTGCTTTCTTTCTCCTCCACGTCTTTGCTATCAAGTCTGATAATTTTAAGAAAACAATGACTCATTACAATGTTTAACTGTTATACAATAAACTTGAAATGTCTGGTTAACTACCTCGAATTACTATTTTATCAACACGGGCAACAAGTTTTTGATATAATCGTACAACTTAAATTCAGACACCACAAGGAGCTTATATTGAACAGAACCTACTTGCACTGATCAAAAAACTCAATGGACAAACTGATGATCTCATCATCAGCAATGATCCTCTTGTCTTCGTCAGCCACCTCTCCTCTGTCCTCATTAGAACCATTTGCAGCTGAAGAACAGAGAAATTGTCACTGCATGATTCACCACTACAAATTTAAAAACACACCAACATGAAAAAAGTATTTTGATATCACAATGATGATGTTCACAATTTACCATCAACTGGATGCTCTGCATAAAAATCCCGTCTTCGTTTCATTTCATCTAAGTAACAAAGGTGCAAAAAGACCAAAATCACAGACAGCAGTATTTTTCCATATACGTAATTTTTGTTCTGAAATTTATTACATCTGCCCACGTCCTCTGCAGATACAAATTTCATAAATATACAGTAAATACTTTTAAACAGGTGTGCAACACTTACTTTTAAACAAGCCAGGTACCAGCTTATACACAATGTCCTGAAGAGTCTTATCTGACCTGGAATATAGCAACACTGTTTTAAGCAGTTACTGAGCACATATCAGAGGTGTGCCTAAAGACCTGTGCCTAAAGACCTGTGCCTTCTCCAATAATATACAGTAATTCAAAGCTTTATGCTATCTTTGGAAAGAACTAGGTAACAGCTTGAATGAACTTGATAATTAAAATATTCAATAAATACTTCAAATCCTCTGCCATTACCTGATATTTAGGAGAGGTTTTGTTTTATGAACTTGAACGTCACAAATAGGGCAATATTTGCTGGCCTCCAGATACCTCACAATGCACATTTTGCAGACTGGAAAAACGACATAAACACAACCACGAATGAATTAAACATCAATCAAAAGACTGTATAAAAACAAAATGCTGTATGAATGACCGACAAAGCAACGCTTGTTGGTTAAGTAATAATTAATTGCGATATATAATGAGCGATTTCTGTACTTACATGAGTGCAAACACTCAACAATAGTGGTCGCGTCAATGAAGTATCCTCCACATAAAACGCACATCAAATGTGGATTTAGCTCCGTTATCTTGATTCTTGTTGTCCGGTGCATGTTCGTGTGACTTCGCCGACCTGATAACCAATCAAGAAGCTCAGTAAAATAGCCCATAAAAAACTAAGGTTAGAATTATGATGAAGGCGACAAGTGCAGACAAAAAACACTGTTCTAACATACAACCCGACAGTATAACTAACTCAAATAAAGCGTTATTGTAAATTTATTGGAAAATAATCAGCCATTTTACAGAAAAATGCAAACATTAGTTGTAGTAACATTGTTTTCATTCATGCTCTTGGATGCGTACAGGTAAGAGTGCAAGCCGACAACCCACACTTATTGTTGCTATGACGACAGGTTGTAATTGGCTTTTTGCCAGACGATCCGCAGCCGCACACTTCGATAGATTCACGAATTGTCCCGACCGCTACAAAGATCATAAATCAATTATGGCTAAAATACGATCTCCTCCTCTCTCATCTTGTGCTCGTCGCAGAAAAAGCATGCTGCTTTAACGTGGCTGCCATTTTGCAGTCCCGTGTCCAAACGAGTTCGTTGTCGTGAGGCTGCGACCTACACCACACACTATTGTTTACAAATCTGTTATCACGATCAACCTTATTAAACACATATTAAAGCACGACATTCAAACGCGATGAAGAATAAATTAAAATGAGGAACCAGTCAACGGAAGCGCAGGAGCTCGTTGCTGTGGTCCCGCTATCTCTTGACTACGATAACTGTAGCCTATGGGGAGTACGTAGCTCAAAATGCGAGTTTTCGGTATGAAAGGAAACGCTTTATACTGCAATTTTTTTACTTAAACGTTAACTTAAAGTAACTTAAAACTGTTCACCGTACCACAGTCCTCAACAGGAGAAGCCGAAGGCCATTTCGACAGACAGCTTGTATTTTAAGCAATAAAACAAATTCGACATCCAAAATAATATATTTTAGTACATCGAATCGAATTAAACAGACTGTAGACTGTAGAATATGTAGATCGGCTGAAGAAATGAACAAGGTGGTCATTCCCTAAAATGAGGTGTGCTTTGGTTTAGAACTTAATACCATTCATCAGCTTAAGCTAGCTGATGTAAACTTACAAACTAATATATGTAGCTAAGTAACAGTAATATTAGTTAGATTGGATGACATTGTTAGTGATGTCATATTTAACACTAAGACTGAACAGACGCTGAGAGGAGAAACGGGGACTAAGTCAAGGCGGAAAATATGCAGTTACAGTGAATGTGACAGTTTATGACAGATGAAAGAGTTTTGTCTTGATTTTCTGCACTGCGATGAGCCCGCTGCTATTTATCGTCATTAAAAAGGTTGCAAGTATGCATTTTAACTGATCGAAACAGACCTCTCTTTAGGCCATTAAATACAGATAAATCCAGTGCGGCAAAATCTATATAATAAGTGTATATATACAAGATATTTAAAAATATTGAAATCAAGACAATGCACATTAGCAAAGCAGGACAATGGTAAAACAGTACTACATATTTGCCAATGACTGCTTAATCATTTAATTTTGCCAGAAGGATAATTTGACAACAGAGAACTAACGATCATAAACAACGGTCAGACTATGTTTACACTTTTTTGAATGGAATGGAATTAGTAGGTTTGCAAGCGTTTTTTGGAGTGAGTCGTTTATCATGGTTAGTCAGCACCTAATGATTACTAATGATATATTAAATAAATCAGAATAACGAAATAGGCTTTTAAAAATCAAGACACTTATGCTATTGTGGAGATTTATAGGACTTCAGCCTGGCGTGTCCTGGCCACGTAGGTTAGACTCGAGACAATATTTTAGTATTTTTAAAAAGCCGAAGCAAAACACACTACCAAAGTTACATTCGGTGACAAATGAACAATAGTGAACATGCTGAAACACATACATAGAAGGCTATAGCCTACTCAAAATTAAACTTGCTGTGTGTGTGTTGTATCTTGGGTGATACGCAGCTTGGGTGATACGCTTTTGGATTTAAGTTAACACATTTCATTGACGACATTAAAACGCGGTATGATTAATTTTGCCTAAATTTACGTCATCAAGACTACACAATTCTATAAAATAAGGCAGGTAGTATTTACTTTCGGGCGTAAAAAACGAATAAAAGAGGTCACCCGTTAACACCTGACCCAACTCGCCCGTTCTCCACTGCGCGCCGACTTTTTAGGTAAAGCATTCTAATAAAACAATATACTTCAGTTTTACAAAGGTGACATACTCGCTGAGATGCATGTTGTGTTAATAGATGTCACTGGTAACTCTTTCTAAACATATAACAAAATTCAAATGAAATTCGTACGTATCAAAAACAGTCACGCACACAAGACGTAACATTGTTAGTGTCTCGTCTCCGGAGAGAGAAAAAGGAAACCATGGCAGAATAGCTCCTAACTATGCTCGTTTGTACATTCAAACGTACATACCTAGAATATTTCCCGATGGTTTCTTAGCTTTGTTACAGGAGACAATGAAACTTGAGAGTCGATCAGCAAAAAATGAATACTGCTGAAGCGGCCATCTTGGAATGAGCTGCAGACGCTGTCAATAGCTCTAACGTACCACCGCCGTGCTCATTGTGGCCTTCTTGCGCAATTGCACATAGGTTACGGTAGCTCAGTGTTTACACACTCTTTCCGATTTGATACACAAATAAATCCCCAGATTCCAGATGGTAAATTCCAGATGTTCAGCGCAGCGATGAGAACAACACAGCGCCTGATGGTTCTGTGCAAACTGACACAGTCCCCAAAATGGCTTAGTTCGACCGCCCCGCTCCATCACGTGATCCCATTCCTTACGCGTAGCCTGGGAATAAGTAGTGGGGTATATCATCAATAGGGTACCCCTCTGACGGATGTCTTTGTCAAACTGTCAACACTTCTGATGAGAAAAAAACACTCGCAAAACCACGTAGTTCGGTAGTAGATTCTCAGACTAAGCAAATTCTAGTAAGCTGCGCTTTTCTTTACTTGCACGCAAATTGCATAAAGGGTCAAATTTACAGATATATTTTATAGACTGTTCCATAATTATGCTGCGGTTTCTTGACAAAAATGACATAGTATATTTTGTCAGGAGGAATTACCACTTGTTCAAAATCAGAATTCAGGTCAAGATGTTTTTTTGTTATTTTTTTAATTGAACAGAATTGTAATTAATTAACAAATATTCTAGCCTATGTAAATTTTTAAAACTTTTAATGTAGTTCTCAGGAAAACATAGAACCCTTAAACTGACACTTAAACAATCAACACCTAGGGTGACCTCGAACAACGCAGACGACAGCTAATATGCGCTTATCTTTTAAAGAAATATCCATGCATGACCTATAACAATTACCTAATGCCACCAAAGGAAAGGGCTTGATTAAAGAATTTCCTTTCTGTTCTTTCGGCTTCTGTTCTTGGAAATCAAAGAACGTAATACGTTTTATATAAGCTGAAAATCAGATAAATTAATAAATAACAACAAACGTTGCTGTTTTTGGTTTAATTACGTTTAAGCTTTGCTTATTGCCTCAAATGTCAGTATATTGCTGCTATTATTCACAACATCTTTGTACAGTTGTAGCAAAGCATACAGTGAAATCTCTGATAACAATGTCTGAGGTAGAGAAGGCTCTGGATACATACAAAAAAATGTCATTACAAGATGCAAATGTTTATGCTGTATTATAGGCTTGTGCAACATCTGACCAAGTGATAGAAAATAGTTCTTATAAAGGGTATATAAAGTCCACTTAAGATTACAGAACTGGAAAGCCGTTTCCAAGCAACGACATGCTTTAGTAAAGTACAATTTACAAACTACTCTATTTTCCATTCCTAAATTGGGTTTAGTGGTTTTATCAACTAAAACTCAAGAAGATATAAAACTCAAGAACAGATATAGTTTGCTGTTCTGTGTGTGTAATAGGTCTGAGTTCTCTAGTGCTGGACGGGAGTCTCCTGGCTTTAGGACTCCTGGCTACTCAGACGCACACCACAGGCTCAGTGTGCTGTCATGACGTCAGCTGCTCTAATACAGGCACCCTCAGCGAAAACAAAGAAGCTCTGCAGGCTGGCGGAAACGCGAGGCACTTGGCTCTAACCATGCGGGCTTCTGCAAAACCTTATAGCTTCTTCCATTGCTTCGCAACGTGCCAGTTTATTCACACAAGCTATCGTTAAACCACAATCCAGGCAACTGACTTAGTCATTGACCGCATTTGTCGAATTTGTTAAACAGACCTTTATTTTCAGTGATTAGCGACATTTTCTTAAATGTCAAGGGTAGCGGTTATTTATTTTGAACACAGATGTGACTCATCAAAATGGCCGTATTCATTGCTGTAGAAATTGTATTCAACTCGAGGAGATTAAAGCTCTCCCCTAGCAGAGAAAAGTCTTGATTAATGCCTATATTATTTTGCATCATTGAAAAAATAAAGCAGGTATCAGTTCTTTTTTTCAATGATTAATTCTTCTTAGCACATGAATAAATAAAAAGCAATTTATCACATTTATAAACAAAAATAAAATGCGCAGATCATGTCCAGTGACTGTGTCTTTAAGGAACTTTGTTTCATATCCTATAAGTCATATATTGGTTCAGACTTTAATTATTCTATTGATTATTGATTGTTTACTGTTCTCGCTATTGATTTGTGGACTATGAGAGATGGAGGCTGATTTGAACTACAGCTGACTTGAGCTAAAATGGGTGTTGAGTTTATGTTTTTAATGGCCTAAAGGGAAATTTCATGAATTAACATAATTAATTAGTCCTTAGCGGTATTTACCTGGACATGCTAATAAAACAAAATATATAAACAAAAGGGTCACATGCCAGTATGTGATGATAATGTTACGTTTAATATTTCACAGAATTGTAACACGTTAAAAAGTCATCTTGCTCATTAGGAATATTTCATTTCCCCCTTCCGTTTCGATTCATCATGCTGTTTAGAAAGAAAATACATAAATATGAAAAACATGAAAAACAAACATGATTGATTTATTAAGAGGCCATTTTCTTTTAAGTGCAATTTTAGAAATATACAAGTGAATTTAAAAAGGTTGTATTACTGTTGCTTTTAGGTAAGTATTCCAACTCACGTGAAGGCATAAGAAAAAAATAGTAATTTATTTATGAAATAAAAATATGAATAGCATAATAAAAACAAAATATAAATACGACAAATTGTAGGCCTAACAGGTAACGGTAAACAAAAAAGGCTATGACTTATATTTGTATTTTTAATTTACGAAATATTAATAGAGTAGACCATGTTAAAGAAATGTAGAAGTTTTGGCTTTCCAGGGTTATTAATTTATACATAACATGAATAGTAGAACTGTTGTACAATTTATTCCTGTTTTGCGGTGGCTAGGTTGCCATATGTACAAATTATTAATTAATATACTATGAATTAATTTTTGCGTGTGCCTACTTTGCAGCAGAACCTTTAAGATTTAACGACTTAAAATGCATTTTATCAGGTTGTTAAACATCAAGCTGTCACTCTAACCGGATGACTGGGCAAAATTTTCTATAATGAAAGCTCATTCGGAGGTTATTCCCCTTTAATTATTGGTCCCTTAAGTTTGCTATGACTATACCGCAGCCACAAGAACAAGAGCTTACCAAACGAAGAAAAATGACTTAAAAGACCGACTTCGCACTAATAAACCAAAAGCAAAGCGAAATATACCTATATGTTGTTTCAGGCTAACATTGTTAACGATGCCTACCCTAGTCTTGTCGCTATTTTTCGGGTCTTGTAAGAGTCATATAAACATGTTTCCTTAAAGGTGTCACAAAAATGACCAGTTTGTAAAATGTCACCTTGGCACTAAAATGACCAAATCTAATTGCTCTATAACAACTAATTCCTAATTTCCTTTAATTAAAGAAAAATGATAAAAGAAGCCTACGGCCCGAGATGCTAAGATGGTCTCCAGACCTCGTGCGACCCTGCAGAACATTTGCGTTACAAAATACTACATAGTTTAATCAGTGAATGGTAACTATTAAATTCTTCAAATCATTTTGTAGGTCTATGTTTAAAAAACAAGTCTGTAGCCTATAATTCTAACAATTTATTGTTAATCTGAAAGACAATGCGTATCTTTAAATCTATAGCTTTCTCTACATCACCTATCCCCCAAATGATGTCTTAGTTAATTATACTGTCTGATCTGTTAGTATACACTAACATCAGATATATTCTTGGTCACAGGAAATATCTTCCACGGTGCATAAAACTTCAGTATACACAATGAGATGCAATGACGAAAGTACGCCTTTAAATTAAGCTGAGATTGTTTACGGAGTACGTTGTTGCTGTCAATAAGACGACTTCAGAGAAATTTCAGTTAGATTCTCGTCGGGACTTTTTGGCACCAGCAGGTTGTCAAAATGACGTGTCCTAAATATAGATGTGGGCTGCGTTTCTCAAAAGCGTCGTGAGCCTAAGCAGACCGCAGGTGGTAATATATTAGGGGTGGAGCCGGGGGTTGGTCGCGGCCACCACGGGCGAAGTCCGTGCTATCCTCTAGCTAGTCCGCTTGTAATGGAATTAAGCAAAGTAATTACTGAGCTATGGCTCTAGGAGGACCTCCATAGTAACTCCCGCGAGTCGCGACTCTTCGGTAAACAGCAACTTATTCGTGATGCACCTCACGGGAAGCAGTCGGAGGAGGAGAGAAATAAATGTGGTTAATACGGAAAGTTCTCACTTTTGCCTTATATGATCAGCCGACTGCGAGAACCAAGATATCGCGTGATTTACGCTCATGTGCTTTGTTGTTAATAACGCGAGAGTTTTCGTAAACGTCTGTAAACCATAGTAATCGTAGAATTAATCTAATGTAGATCAGTATAATGGTATCGTAAACAGTTTGTAAGTTTGTTACGTTTTTTCAGTACATAACTGTTGCGCTTTTGTGGTCCTTTTAAATTAGGTTTTGCAGCTTTGAAAAATTACTTTGAAAACCGATTCATACGTTTATTTTTATTAAATCGTTTGGAGACAACACGAGGCTAAGTAATTTATAACCTTTTTCAATTAGTTGGTGATATTCTTTTAACCTACTTTATTTCTTTTAATTATTTTATAAAAGACTTTAAGATTGCGTCGGTACCTTCTTGGTTTGTAAAATGTTTCCTGTGCCACCTCAGGGTAATTGCTGGCCCCCTGCCTGGCCACCCTGAAAAACTCCTGTATCCGTCCCTTTACAATTTACTTTAAGTACTATACTATACTATATAAGTGTACTATATCTGCTTAAACAGAACATTATCCAGGAATAATTGGTTTCTTCATTTTGAACAAGCTATTGCTACAAATCGTTAGTGAAACATGCTGTGTGTGGACCTATAATATCGTGAAATCTATAATATATAGGCTACAAAGTTACTATTTTGTATAATCAAAGGACGAATGTGTCCAAAATGCAGGTGCCAGAAGGCATGCCGCTCTCATGGTAACATTAGGCATGACGTACCATGTAACCATTATAGCTTTCTTATCTATTGGTTCGTGCTGTGGCGGCTGCATGTGAAACGCCTGTGTACGTACAGCAGGCTGAGCTCAGCTGGTTTGCGTGTAGCTTAAGCTGTGGGCCCGTTTGAGCTAAAGAACGGGAAGTTATGCTTAGGTCGTTTCAAAACAAAGGTTTCCAGAATGGATAGTTGATGATAAGTCTTAGCCAACACAGTTATAAGCTTTCAACAATGATTACCCCCGGGATTCTTACATTGATCGCCGGGCTGTTCGCTATCCAGCCATTGCTAGCGTTAGCATGGGACGCAGACCTGGAGCTTTTCGACCTAGTGGAGGAAATTCCTCAGAACTTCTACGAATTCTTGTCTGTGAATCAAGTAAGACCAGGTTTATTTCTCTCTGTCGTCTGTATTATCACATTTTGTTCTCGAGTATTTGAAGCTTGTTTCCGAAACATGTAGTTAATTTAGATATATTTTCCCATGTAGCTGAAGAAAGCATGAGTCTTGCATCCAGGGAGTTGATCTTTATCATGATTACATCAAACAACAACCCAAACCGTTTACTAGCTGTTTGTCAATAGCATAACTACATCAAGGAAAGGTACATTGGCTGCCTACCGCAGAAGCTGAATGGCGGTACGGTGGCCATTGACCAAGAAATCCCCGGGTTGTGGGCCTAGACAGCATCTAATGACGTGTCATTTATTCAGCACTAAATCTAGTGTTTCAGTTCAAACGATTGTTTAAAGACTCCGCTGTAGATTAATAATTCGGTGGATAAGGGGTATTTGATGCATTAATAATCTACAAGTCTGTGTGCTTTTGCAATCAAATCACAACTCTCTAAAAAGCCGCTTATCTTCCCAAGCCACCGGCCATATGAGATACGAATACATGTTGAATTAATGATGTTAGTACACGTTTACCCTGCATGAATTCGCCTTTTAAAGACGCCTTGTAAAGCTATGGTTGACGACACAACAACCGCTAATGTTATACTGATTTATAACAGCTAACAGTGTTAACCGTTATAAATCGCAGTCATTTTTCTCTCTGAAAACACACAGGTTTTGAAACCACTTCTCCAAACAATATTTTCTTTTTATACAAACGTTTTACAGGCAGTGCAGATTTAAAGACTTGTCGCTGACTTGTCACAAATCTTTTCAAAAATGATTTCGTTTGTATGCTTTTTCTCATAGGATGCGTCTTCCTCTGAGATCAGGAAGGCATATAGAAAGCTTTCTCTTATATTACATCCAGACAAAAACAAAGATGAAAATGCAGAAACGCAGTTTCGACAGGTAGGTGTTTTAGGCCTGAATTACAGTACATTACTGTATAGTTTTCATAGTTTTATTACATATAAATTATTTTCAAGATTATAGATGATTGCTTTCTTAACATAATAGTGTCTCTCTTCTTTTATTAGTTAGTTGCCATCTATGAGGTTCTTAAGGATGAGGAACGAAGACAAAGGTGAGCAGTTAGACAGGTCATGCTCTTATGACTTGCCTTTAGAGGTTTAAGTTTGTTCCTTTTGGTCATTGTTAGATATCTAGGCGAAATCTGTTTTGTGTAATCTAGTCTAAAGCAACTGTATAGGGTTTTGCCATTTGTCCAACTGGGCTTGTCGGTAAAGCTCTTTTGTATAGTGGTGAAACATGTATTTTTGATTAAATTTAATAAATAAAGGAAAAGTTATTTTAACAGTAGATTATGCCTAGTGCTTTCACAGGTAACTGTAATACATCCACAGATATGATGACATCCTGGTTAATGGGCTGCCGGATTGGAGACAGCCGGTCTTCTATTATCGACGTGTGAGGAAGATGAGTAATGGAGAGTTGGGCTTCCTCCTCTTCCTCATTCTGACAGTGGGTCACTATGCAGTTATATGGTCCATCTACCTGGAGAAGCAGTTGGTAAGCAGTGAATAGTTTTATTTGAATGTCATGCAATGTTAGCTTCTGAAATTCCATGTGTACGTTTTAGCTTCTCCAGATAATGTCTTAATTTCTCCTCAGGATGAACTTCTGAGTAGGAAGAAGCGGGAGAAGAAGAAGAAAAGCAGTAAGATAACAGAGGAAATTAAGTTTGTGGCTCAGGAAAAAAATGAGAGGTAATCTGATGCCTGTCAAGTGTTTAAACTATAACCTTGGACGTGTAAATTGTAACCCGTTTGCTTCTTTTCCATAGATCTGACCGGCCAAACTGGCATGACATTTTGCCTCTCAAATTAAGCATCTGGTTGTACTACTCTGTGAAGTCTCTCCCTCACATTATACAGGTACTGTTGAACTGTTAAAAACAATCACTTCCTGTCAGTGCCCTTTGGGATTTGTTTTCAAAAGAGAGACTCAGATTCAAGCTTACCACTCTGATTATGGTCACATGTTGTATTTTCAGGACACAAAGCAGTATTACAAAGATTATAAGGAAATGAAAGTGAAGGAAAAGGAGGAGGCAGAGGCTCTGGCAGAGCAGGAAAAGCAGCAGAGTAAGACCGTGATGTGATTATTACATACTGACCTCTGCACATACAGTTCAAATTCAAATTTTATTTGTCACATGCAAGATCATACACAGTACGACATGCAGTGAAATGCTTTGCATGACCGTCTTACAGAAACAAAAGTAGAAAAATTTAAAGTCTAAAAAATTAAAGATTTAAAGTACAATAAGGTAAAAATAAGGATATACATGTAAACATTTAAGATTTAAAGTGTTTAAAGTGTGCAGTATTTTACAGAAGTGTACAGTGTGTTTTACAGAATACATTTTACAGAAGTGTCAGTGTACAGTTGTACGCATGAATGTGATTAAATTGTGCTTATTGCTTGTCATAGTACGTGATGTGGGCTATTTTGCTCTGCAGAAGAAAAACGGCCCAAGGTGAAGAAACCTAAAATGGAGTTTCCAGTCTATGAACCCAACACAGATCTAGCTTTTGTGCCAGCATATTATCAGGCAACATCTATTGAAGATATTGAAGATCAAATGGATGACTGGTTAGAAGACAAAAAGCAGCAGAAGAAAGCAAGTATTTGTCTGAACGGATGGTCATTAAACTGAAAGTGTTTCATTAACTAATAGCTGACGGTGATTGCAGGCCCAGGAATGGACCGAGGAGGATCTCAGCCAGCTTTCTCGCTGTATGGCCAAGTTTCCTGGTGGAACGCCAGGGCGGTGGGAGAAGATTGCTCATGAGTTATGCAGATCAGTGAATGAGGTGAGTCTATAATTAGTTCAGTTTTAACATGCAGTGACCTAACGTGTTTGAATTGGGGCTGCAATATACATTAAAATAATAGTGAAATACAAATCACAGTGGTTTTTAATAGCTAAATGATTTTAGTAATTCAAAAAATTGTGTTGTCAAAGTTTTAGGTCAGTGCAGAGAGACAAGCATGAAATGTTATTTGGAATGTGTCTCATTTCCTAGAAATATATTATTTTAAGTTGATGTTGCAAAATTAAAGCATTATATTGAATCACTTATTGCATTATTTAGCAGGCTATGACATATTGCATATTTCTTCAGTATCGTGCAGCCCAATTTTAAATATTGAGTGCTTAAACCTTGATCAGTATGTAGAGGTGTTAAACCCTGGTAAATGTTTCATTAAAAATAAATGATAATGTTAATGTAAAGTAATAAATAAATGCAAAATAATTCTATATAGGTAACAGCAAAAGTAAAGCAAGTCAAAGGCTGTGTCAACAGTACATCAGGTAAGCTCTGTTTCAGTTTGGTTTAAACATGCTAATAAACAAAAATAATAATTCAACAAAAAACGTTTTCTGCTGTTGTTATATCACCAGGCATCTCCATGAGAATAATGTCCTCTGTCTCTTCTCTGTCTTTTTATCAAGGGTTGGTAAAGCTTTCTGAACTAAAGGGTGGAACTGTGGTAGGCAAGAGTTCCAGGGCAGTCTCGGTACCAGACAGCCTGATGACCCAACGAGAGGAGCCTGTAGAGCAGCAGCCAGAGGATTTGGTAGCATCTGTTGGGGGAGAGAACTTGGAGAGCAAATCCCTAAGAAAGAGAACAAAGAAATCTTCAGTCGGGGGTGCTGGACCAGAAGCACCAGAGGAGAGAGTGAAAGGGCGCAGACAGAGAGACTTTGACCCCACAGCTCTGGATGATGACAGTGAAGATGAGAAGAAACCATCTGCCCCAAAAGAAAAACCCAGTGCTGCTGATGATGTGTGGACACAGAACCAGCAAAGGCTCCTGGAGATGGCCTTACAGCAGTTCCCACGTGGCACCACTGAACGCTGGGACAGAATTGCTATGGTGGTGCCTGGAAAAACCAAGGTGGGCTTTATCCTTATTCCCATGTCCATTTTTTTTAAATTTACATTTATGCATTTGGCAGATGCTTTTATCCAAAGTGACTTACATTGCATTATACTATACATTGTTTCTGAGTATGTGCAATCCCTCGGATCAAACCCATGACCTTAGCGTTGTTAACACCATGCTTTAACCACTGAGCTACAGGAAAATTTAAAAAATGTAGAAGTCAGCAGAATTTAACCACATACAAAAGCTGAATTATCTTCGTGGTCTCATTTTCTGATTATTTTTTCTTTGACCTGTTCAGGAGGAGTGTATGTCCCGTTACAAACTACTGGCAGAGCTGATTCAAAAACGGAAACAGGCCAAAAGCTGACTCCTGGTCTTCAGTATTTCACCATACCTCTCACCTGCTTACATTGTGCCTTAATATTGCAACCCTGAGTCCTGTTGTCAGACTATGTGCCATGTTCAGCAGAGCCTGAAACTTTAGCATTAATGTTTGGAGAACATGTTCGATGTTCGAGGAATGATCATGCAAAACTGCACGTTTAAAGAAACAAGGTTTTATTTATTTTAGTGTTTTTTTTCCAGGTATTTGACTCCATTGTATTTGTTTCTCTATGCAAACAGACTGTTTGAGGAGCAAAAGAGTCACTTTTAATGTTTTCTTTATTTTGTCGCCATTGTTTTTCAAAAGCGCAAAGTGTTGTGCTGTAATCTGCCTTGGCCATATGTTACAACATAAAGTGTTTGCATTTAAAGGTGTCATGGTCTCTCATGTGGTCACTGTTAAGCTTTAGCACATACTAACAAATGTTAAAGGGCAAGCATGCTCCCCTGTGCACATTTCATGCACTATAAGGATGTCAGGGCATATTGTCCTCGAGATGTTTTCAGATGTGTTCACATAAGTTGCATCCTGCCCAGCTGAAAAAAACTGTATGGGCCATTATAAAGATTGTATAAGATCTTTTGGTAAAATCATGGATTAAAATGTCATTGGCAATTAGTGGCAACTGCTCTAAATGAATGAATCTGGACCAAGTGTAAATGGTTCTGCTTTTGGTTTTGTAGATGTTTCTGATATCACGGAAATGCACCGGCTTTAAAATGTGACATTTTGGTGATAAGATTTTGTTTGTGACTTAATTCCTCGTTAGAGCCAATATATTAAATAATTTCTACAATTATTTGAAATACATTTCAAAACAGAGGGTATGATCGCGATTCCATAAACGTTGCGTTGCAGAGACTGCCATCTGACGATTGATAAATAAATTGTATTTTCGTGTTACGTATACCGTAATATCGAATTTCTAATAGGCCTTATATACACCTAATGTAGATTGTATGTAAAATAACGTTTTATGAAGTTAAAAATAATGGGAAGCTGAGAATTTATTGCATGAGTTTGAGTTCATGTAATAAACAACAACGCTGTCTGATTCTTGAACTATATGATTTCTGATTGTCCTTATAATTCCTGTTTGTTAACCTTATTCCTTTATATATATTAAGTTGATGTAAACGACAGAGGGCGCCACAGCACACTTGCGCTCATCCTTGTCCGGGTAACTTCCCAACAGGTGTCTGCTGTACCTCATGGCTTTGCATTTAAAGCTAAAATTAAACCACAAATGTATTTTGCTGCGGTTGGCCTTACAATAAGAAATAGCAAGGTAATAGTATAGTAATCCTGTCTTCATACTAAAATCATAATCAAATTGCTTGAACCAGATGGAGATTGTGATACTATAGGTTACATAACAACAGGCGGGCCTGTGAAGCGAAGTACGCTAATTTTCCATAAGTTTAGCAGTGAATGTAGCCTTTCCTTTACCTTATAACTATATAAAGTAAATATTTTGCCTATGAAAATGTTCCCTTTAACTTTAGAACCGACTGGTCCTGTTTCTCTGAAGTGACACTTCGGAAGTTAGCTATATAAAATCTATGTTAACATCTGTTTTGCCGCTTATTATATAGCTTATTATATATTAATTTATTAGGCATTTTCTCTACAGACCTAATTTTAGTCATTCCCTGATTTTATTATTGCAAAAATGTAAATGTTATTATTGCACAAGTCATCAGATTAAATAATGTTTTGCTAGCAATATTTCTCTCGAGGACAAAAAAGCCCTATATGATCACTATTGCTCCTGGTTCTTCCTGGATAAGGTGGCTTAATGTGGAAATAAAATACTAACCGGATTTCATGCTGGCTTGCTAGAGGGTAAATTGGGTCAAACTGTGTCTTTATGTCTGTCTATGTACGTAATACATTTACAGATTTAATTTGACCGAACACCTATGAATCATTTACCTCAAAATGTTGCCCAAAACATTATTTAATTAGCTTTCATTCAACTTTTCACTTTGTGCCTTGTGCTTTGTTTTATTGAAGGCACATCTGCAATTTCCTGTAATTTAACTGTACTCCAACTGCCCTTTATTTTTGACATGACTTATTTTCTTACACGTCTTCCAATTTGATGCATTATTGATGTAGGTGTGTTTTATTAAAAGAGACAAATCAGATTATTTTGTATTACAAAGCTAAATTAAGAGATTTAATGTAAGAACAAGTTAAAACTGAGTGTATAAACTTGAGTGTAAACTCAGTGGAACTGAGGGATGTACCTCTAATAAATGTGATTTTTATAATATTGCTTGATAGTAAAGACTTGCTTAGGCCGTAAGGGGGCAGTGCAGCGTTCTATGATATTTAAACTGTATGCGCTGGAATACTGGACTGAACGTGATAGATGAAACAGGAAATACGTGTCACATTCTGTCTCCATCACAGAGCGAAAGACAAAGACAGTTTTAACTCGTCCCCCCAAATTTCTCCTTTAGACTGTTAGTGTTGCCTATCCTCACGGTGATGATGACTTTATAAAAAGATTTGGAGGGATTTGTAAAAGAATTTATCTCTTTGCTAAAATTAAAGGTGAATGGACTTGTGTAGTTTGAAATCTAAATTGGGTGATTCTAAATTGATTGTTTTCCCAATACTTTTTAGATAATACATATCTTAATCCTACATTCCAGCTCTATAATTTCATGGTTAATGAGATTTTATGCCATTCCACAGAGCAGTGAGCTCAGTAAATCATCCTGGTCATACAAACAAAACACCAGGATGCAAAAGTAAAAAGCACAAATGATTTTTTTGCTTTCCTTATGTCTGTATTCCTGACATAAGGAAATACGTTGACCTACGTTGGCATGTACAGTATATAGTTGGTAAACTGGTTGTGTATTATGTTATTACATTGGCATGTACAATATATAGTTGGTAAACTGGTTGTGTATTACGTTATAATGCTGGTGTGTACAGTGTATAGTTGGTAAACTTGTTGTGTATTACACACAGTTTGTCCAGACACTAAATATTATTGACTAAATAACACAAGAAATAAAAAAACACTGTTTTTGCATAAATTGTTGACTTCTATGCTTTTTCAGTTCTGCCCTTGCAATTTTATTGCTTGTAATGATGAGGACAGCATACCATAGTCAATACTGCTTTGTAGTAAATGGCTGAGGCAGTAAATCTGAAGGAATGTAGTTTGCATATACATTCAGAAAAGATGAAGGAGCTGAGAGTATGACTACTGATAAGAAAAGATGAATATCAATTCTTGAGAGCCT
>JAZGTJ010002857.1:0-39220 GCA_036877575.1 Botia almorhae | reverse complement strand
TCTTTCATTGGTCCGACTAACAAACAGTCCTGCCTTCAGCTCATGCCATTGGTTGAGCCAAATTCAGGCTGGTCAGAATACTCAAACAACAGAGTAATGTTTTTACAGCACCACAGAGTCACAGTGTTTACACTCTGTGAAATGTCAGGCTTACGTATATGTGACTTTGCATGTTAAACTGGGACATGAGAAGGTATTTAAACAAAATTACACATTTCACCTTTAAGACTGGGCTTTATAAAACAGATCATATCATGTCTCACCTGTCTCTGTGTTTCTCTGTGTACAGTTAAATCTTGTTTTATCTTTGTGACCCTTTAATTGATTCAGCCAGGCTTTACTTTAAAGATATTTACAGACTTCTTCGGGAGCTCACCACAGTGAAATGCCTGTGCGGAATAACTGAAAGCACACACAGTAGCAGTAGATGTTATTTTTGGTGAGCTAAATTCTTTAGTCAGAACTCAAAGCTTTAGTCAAATGAGCCCACATAATATTCAACACATGCTCGGGGATCCAGAACTGGCTTACTGGTGTTGCATTTGAGGTAAATCTAATATAGAATAAAATAGAAAAACGCATTCCATGAGATGTCAGTAGGGGCTGAGAGTTGTTTTGGATGTGGATCAGATGGATGACTGCGGATATAAATCAAATGCATGGCCATCCCATGCTGTATTTAAATGTTGCCTTCTTGCTACATATGCAAAATGCGTTCAAGTTCACATAAACAAGAAACTGTGATCCTTTGCAGTTTGTGAACAATCTGCAAATACCTCACATCTCAGTGGTATCAAGTGTGCCGATCCCTTTTGGAAATCTAATTCACGAGTGGCGTGCCAGGCGGGGGGACCCTTTTACATCTCTCTTTGCCAAAAACTGTAACAGAGACAAAAAAAGAAATAAAAGACTAAATCAAATTACCATTCTCTCTCGTGCTGCGACAAAAAGGTTTTTTTATCTTCAGCTGTGACCTTTCTCTTCCTCATGCATCTTTCATGTTTCCTCTGAAAACACCTCTGAGTAAAGAGGGGATTGGAAATAAAGGAGAGTAAAGGGAATGCCCTTCAGTGTACAGTACACACCTCTAAATCTCTGTGTAGTATTTCCATGTATTTCCATTATGTGTCTGAATGACAGAGAAAGAGAATCTAAGAGACTGTGTGCTAGAATATGTTTGTATAAAGATAGATGTAATGTAATGTGTTGGAGGCTTCTGTGGGATCAGGTACAACCTTTTAAGTTTCCTCTATTTGTGCCAGAACCACCGGCAGTCCTCTGTCATCACAACCCAGAGAAACGCAGTATCCTGTAAAAGAATCTAAATGAAAAGTGGTTCAGCCCCTGCAGGTAGAGATGGACCAGAAAGATATTCTGCTGGACTTGGTGACTATCTCGCAGGCTTGCATTCTGGGTAATGTCTCCGCTTCCACCCCCACCTTCCGCTGTGGGCAGCTTTGTCTTGGGATCACATGCTGTTCTAGGTGACCGCTCAGGAGATGCAGGGGGTGCTGAATGCGCTGCACTTCCCTGCTGACATTTAGATCTCTTTATTTTCCACAGGTTTTCCGTCCACCAACAACAACTGGCCACAGCAAAGTGGAAAATGCCAGGGAGTATGGCCTGGACGAAGGGGGCTGGGGGTTGGAGGTCGCGTTCTCATAGCACATATTGGCACAAATATAATGCTCACTGTACAACTTAGCTACAATTTTTCTGTCCAAAGCAGATTTTGGTAACCTTGATGTGGTCATCAACATCCAATTAGTTGTTTTTGTGATAAAGCTGAGCCTCTGACGAAGTTGTGACACCCTCACTAACATTGTGCCTCCATGACAGCTGTCAAATGAAGAACCAATAGGAGCACAGCAATTGATGACATGCTGTGTGTGTACACCTGTCAGTATGTGGGCACATGAGAGCATCAGTTACCATAAATCTAGACAGATTTGCCCATCCATTTTAAGAATAAAAATATTTTCAGTTCAGAATGTGACAACGGTTGCCATTAAGTTCTCTTGTGCTATTCGGCTCATGGATAGACAGCATGCAGGGAGATTTATTGCCTTTCTTTGCCCTCTTCAGAAAAATCCTGAACTGTAAATAATGCCGCTCTTATGATCTGCAGCTGTGCTGTCCAGTCCAGGACACCTAGAAAGGAGACAATTTCCTCCACACAACAAAGCATGTAACTGAAGACATATGCATATGCTCACAGCTGTTAGATGGACCCAGGAGAGGGTTTTACGTGAAAAAGTGCAATTTGTATAACATGTAGTTAATTATTTAAGCAATAGCATGTTCAAAATTAAAGCATTTAATTAGACCTCCTGACTATATGGAAAGATATGGGAATTTACTAACATCAGAACCTGAACTTAAGCTTAAAGTATAATTTTTATCAAATAGTAATGAAGTTTTAAAGCTACTTTTTGTAACGTCTATTCAATGTTAACAATAACACCTTTAATCTGCACATTATGTAATTAGTTGTATTATTTTGATCACCCTTTTCATTGGGTGTAATCAGCAACCAATCAAATCCACATCATTATGAACAACAAAAAGAGCTCTAATGTTGCTATAGAATGCCCTGATACAGGCTGTAATTAACAGCCAGATGTGCTTATCCACTACTGACAAATAGACAATACACACATGTGGTCTTTCATTCCCACATACATCACACACTTGTCTTGGTGTTGGCTGAAGATATGAACACACAGACACAGAATCTCTCTCTTTCTCGCACTCTCACACACAAATTATGAGGATTTACCTGGAGACTCATGCTATAAAACTGCAGTATGAATTTTAAACAAAACAAAAACAAATGCGTTAGAAGAGGGGAAAAAGTGAAATAAAAATAAACAAACTGCAAATACCTCACATCCTTTGCCAAATACGCAACATTTGGTTATAGTTAAATCTTTCTAATCTATGGCGACACTTTTATCTGTGAGTATAACTCAGTAAAATACATTTTCTTAATGTGTTCATGTAAAAATGATCTGCAAATCTTCTGCTGTATTTACAGTTATGAATTTCTCAACATTGTTCTTCCAAATCCACCCACGCAATCTCTCTCCAGCAGAGAAATGAATATGAAACAGATACAGAAGCCACTCTGCTATGAGAGCATTTGAACGGATCGCTCCTCAAATTCCACTCATCTTCTGCTCCAGGGCAGCTCGACTGACACGGTGGCCTCTTTAGAATGCCTGCCATCATCAGCGCTCTACTGACCGTGAGCTTATATCATTCTGTGTGTAACGCAAGCCTGATGGAGCACTAATTATCATGAGAATCCTTTTCTCACTTTCTCATATTAGCTGTAAGGTTTCACTCCACATTCACTCACTCCATATTAGTTCAGAAGTCAGGTAAACATCAGTGGTGTGAATGCTGAATAAGCAGCAGAGATGAACAACCAGGTAAGGTTGTAAGGTCTGTTATCCTCCAACAACAACCACTAAAACTGATAACACACCACTCATCTGTGTGCTGTGAGTCATTTTTACCAGTACTACATACTTGTTTAATGTATCACATCGCTGTCTCTTTCCTCATTCCAGGCCTGAATTTGTTACATATAAGCTAATTAAATATTTCAAATCAATATATCATGTCCAATTATTTACTCATGTGCAAGTGCCCCTGTAATAAGTCAGATAAGGTACATTGGTTGTTATCACACAATTAACCCTGACAGGATGATTAGAACCCTGATGCGGAACGGAATCATATTTTTACTTAAAAAAAAGGAAAGTTAGGAGTTAGAAAAAGTAAAATAAAATTAGGACTAAAAGTTAAGACCAAGAAAAATGACTTTTCTTGGTCTTAAAACAAAAACTTTTTGGGCTTAAAAGTGTTGCAATTGCCTTAACCACTGTTATATTCACCACTGTAATGGAGTATCTTCTATTAAATTCAATATTACAATGTAGTAAATAGTATTTTGGCACATAGATGTTTCTTATACCAAAATATATGTCAAGAAGATTTGTAGTAGTCTGTGAGTTAGGAAAATGTTACGATTCCCTCTAGTCTTACATACAGCATAGCATATTACATAAAGCATAATGTATTAGTATATTACAGAGGAAAATCATTTATTGTGTTCCCATTTTATACATTATTTAATAAAGGAGAAACCCCATCTACAACACCTTGACCCGAGTTTTATTACTGTTTATGACCGCATTAAAATGATGGTTTCTGTGATTACTAAGATTACTATTATTACTATTAAAGATCATTATTATAGTTTGTGTGGTACTATGTAGAGCTCCACTATACAGTATGTCTTTTTCAGCACCTCAAGGACAAAATGTGAGAAAAATCATTTGTAGTTTTCTTTACAGGAGAATAAGACGCATAATGCTCTTGAGGATGTCAGAAAGGAATGTGCAAAGCTAAAAAGACCTTTTAAATCTTATTTGCCATCAGTCTGATAAGGCCCCATTTCATGGCCTGTTGAGTGTGTGTGTGTGTGTGTGTGTGTGTGTGTGATGCTCTAAGTATATCTATGTGAGTCCAAAGTTTCAAGTATGTAGGTGCTTGTTTGTGTGCATGTGGGTATCCATTGCTCTCCTTTTTCATTGCAAAGAAACAGAGAAACTTTTCTGTGGACAGGCCCATAGTGCTGCAGAATGAGTCTGGCGATAGGATCGGTTTACCTTCACAAGCCTGGCTTTGTTATTCGATCCGCCGCACACAGGGACACACAGCACAGTCAAACCCACTTTAATTCACACAAGATGTCCAATCAGCACCATCCTTCATAATGACGTTCCTGTGTCCTTGTGTTCGAGAACCAGGGATCCGGTTCTCCTCCCAGGAACTTCTGGTTTTGGAGTTACTTCTATAAGTAATCACACACATAGACTCCTGTTGGCATTCCCACACACATTGGCTTCGTTGAGTGTTTTGTTCATGCGGAAAGAGCAGTGACAGTATTGGGCCAGGCTGCAGGAAGGTGATACCTGCAGTCTGTCTATGCCAAGTGCTTACACTGTTGAGAGAAATTAACATTTTCACTCTGCCATGGTGGCTCTTTGTGTCTTTTTCTTCTCCAACATCTTCCTTTCATTTTCCACCTTCATCTCTCTTTTTCTCCTTCGTCATTCCTCGCTTCTCAGTGGTTTAGTTGTAATGATTGAAATGTGTGTGGATTCTCGGCATGCTTAGTGCTCATTATCAGACAGGATTCATCAGCGTCCACTCAGCAGACCCACTCGACCAGAACAGCTGGCCCTCATACCTAACCTAATAAGTCCACAAATATTCAGCTCAGTCCAAAGTTTATAAGTTCTGCTTTACTGATGAAAGATTCAGCCTGGAAAATTTTATTTCACTGTACAAAAATCTGTTAATGATTGTTTCTTGAATAATAATGACAGGCTGTTGTGGGTGGTTGCTAGGAGGATCTGAGTGGCTAGGTGGTTGATTAGACCCCACGTTTTAAGGCTTGAATCCCTCATTAGATTGAGTAAATAAATAAATTGGATTTTTCATGAGTTTTATCATAATATAGTAACGGTACACATGTTTTCTCTTACAAGCCACACAATTAGGTATATTTATGTCTGTAAAAGAATTTGGTGCAAGACCAGCTGAGTGCTAAAGTTAAGATTTAGAGTGAACAAATACACAATATCTAAAAAAAATAAAACTTTAAGAGAAACAAAAACAAGCAGTTGTCAGAAGCACATTTCAGATACTGTAAGTAGACAATATAGTTGATATAAGATAAAAATTTTAAACACTTAGTTCAGGAGTATTGACTGTAATACTTTAAATTACAGCCTGAAACAGGCACATTCCGCACACATGTGGTCTCTACATGTTCTCAGTGCTTCAACATCAAAATGAAATTGTGTATCTTACATAGAAACTTACCTGTATAAGAACATCATTACCTTTAACACTATAGCTTTTCACTCTCAGTATGACCTGAATGCATAAACAACTGGAACTATTTCACTGCGAATGAGCCACATAATTAGACACAGTAGCCAGATAATGAAGGCAAAATACAACATCACAGAAAGTACAGTGAATGCTGGAGGTAGGGTGTGTGAATTAGTGAAAGAATCAATCACAAACCCACATCTGATTATGTGAAGCAGACCATCAACACAACGCAGGATCTCTCTCTGTCAACTCTGGTCACATTAATCACGGCAGTCATTGCCAAGCTAAACAGGAGAATACTAATGACATCAGATTAGGGTTCAGAGACCGGGTGCCTAGCAGGCTTGATTTCATTCGTTGTGAGAGAAGGGAAATACCGCAAGACAGATCCTTGGGCTGGTGCAAGGTTATCCCCTTCTCTGTTCCCTCAGAATTCCCCCTGGTCCTCTAATTCAGCTAATACCATTGGTTTCCAGGGATGTTATTAATCAATAGATTCCCTAATGAAACAGCCTGGGGAGAGTCAACACCAGGGGCTGCCGCCACGGCCCATCTATTGTGTTTGAACTTCTTTTGTAAGCACTTTTTTTGACACTTTTTTTCTGAAGCCATACGATCTGCAAATCTTTTATACCGCTCTTATTGGCTAAATTTGAACCTCTATGCTTCACTGAGCACCACTGTTAGAGTCACAATGACTTTGTCACACAATGACTCACAATTTACTGTACATATACTGTATGCCTCAGCATCTCAGTCTTTATTAACACTGTACAAAAATAATTTTTTTGTATCCTTTGTCTTTTTTACAACATCTAAACACCGCTAAAACAAGATCAATTTACTCATGAAGCAAAACAGCATAAGAAAGAAGACTTGTTTTCCAATTTCCAAATTAATTGTTTTCCTTACCGCATGTTTTTCCTGTTTTTCCATGTTTTTTATGATTTTAAAGAAGAAAAACATATTTGGCAATGGGATAAGAAAGATAATTTAAATTCAAGTTCTATTCCTTAAAACAGTAAAATACCTTGTTTTAAAAATACCAAAAAAACTGGTTAAAACAATGACTTTATGCAGCGCAGTGCATCCCCCTCATCGAGTACTGTTTACATGGCAGCCGCATGGCAATTGCGTGCAGTAAGTGCTAACGGCTCTCTATCTCTCAGAACCATGGAACTAGTGTTTGTTTGATGCTGTTGGAAACAAGCTGTCATGATGGACAGCACCTGCAGTTCAAGCAGATATGATTGCACTTGTGGTTGTTATATTGGAGGGGGGAGACGAGCATGTTCTCTGATGTACAGAGAGGAAGAGAGGGCCGCACACTTTCTGCAGAGGGGGATCTAAAGAGAAGAGCCTTTTAATGTCAACAACACAGCTGTGTTTACATAAATGCCATTAGAGAAAAATGGAGAGGAGGTTAGGGAGAGAAAGAAAAGAATGACAAGGATGGGATGATGTAATACGCCTGGAGGAGAAGTGGAGAGTGACCTTTGACATTTCAAGACTGTTTGGAAAGAAACGATGGCTTTATTTGTTCCTTTTCTTGTTAAAGCTGTCTACATAGCTGTGCAGGTTTGCCTTGGTACCTGAGCAAGCACACCTGAGCAAGTGAATGAGGTAATGTGAAGGTCAGGCACTTGCCTGTGTACTGTGATGTACAGTGGTAGTCATTGAGGAGACAGACAGACAGAGAGAGAGTTTGAGAGAGAAGGAGATGAGATGTGTTGCTGTAGGATTTTGATATTGTATCCAACTGATAGAAGGAAATTTGTTTAAAGCTCAGCGTGTGCAAAACACTTAATAGATTTTTGAACTTACAAAGTGTTATTTAGAGAAATAATTTGTATACCCATGAGTATTTAATTATTTCTAATCATTTTTTCCATAATTAATCATTTTTATGCACAGGTATCTATTACCATGATAATTACTTTGAAAGTAAATAAAAATAATTGATAGTCAATGAATTGTCATTAGTGTTTGTTTAGGTTCAGCTTAATATTTCTTCTCAGTTAAATTCACTTGACTGTTAATTATTAAACAAGCAATAAATCCCAATTCTAATTAGCAAAGATAGCATAAAATAGTTAATAAAATAAGGCTAAATTTACATACAAGAGAAAACAAAAAAGGAAAGAATAACACAAAAGGAACAAAGTTGCTGCTTTTGAAATGAATAAGTTTTAAAGTAATAAATAAATACATTTGAAAAAATTTGAATTAAATGTAATTAGAAAGAAATATGTTGATTTTTAAATTGTATATCTATGTAAATGTTGACGTCTCTGACAAATGTAAAACATTTTGTTGTTTTTTCAACATCTTACACTATTATTTTTGAAGCCATCTATATTCTGGTGTACTATTCTGGTGTCTCACAGTTTACAGTTTTCCCTTTCTGGATAACGGACCAAAAATATTGATGACTCATCATGCACAATACAGATTTTTGCCCAATCATATGCTGTTTAGACTGAGAATGTTTTACCTTCACCTATATAATCATATGCTGTTTAGATTAGAATGTATTACCTAATGACTACCAAGTAGGTTTACTGTTGTAAAGTGACTAAAGCTTACTTGCTGTTCAAAAATGAAAGAACTTTTAAAAACGTCCTGCATGAACAGCCCGTGTAAAAGACGTTTACAAAACACGTGTGTAGGCAAGAATGATATTCCAAAATGATGTAGCCTGTTTGTAACTCACAGCAGTCCTTATGGTGAGTTATAAACTCTTTAGTCGGCATAAAACCCATCCGTGCACATAAACATCCTCACAGACGGACAGCAGACAGTAATTCAATAAAGGGACAGCGAGGGCTTTTAAAGATTTTACTGAGGAAGGATTATTCTTCTTACAGAACAGACGGGGACAGAAAGAAAGAAGAAACATAAATCTGCACAAAGAGGGAGAGCAGAAAGCAGGCGGGTTGGAATCAATAAAACTAAAAAACGATGAACCCGAGTCTAAGGAGGACAACCTGTGTAACAGGGTTACTCAATTGAGCTAAAGGATGTGAAGGAATGTTGCAACAGATAGAAAGACAGAAAGAGAGAGAGAATAGATGAAATAATAGTTGCGTTGGTGTGCGTGCTGATGCTTATTTTCTGTGGCTGTGTGTTTATTATTTACCCATTATGTCTTACTGTGTTTGCACTGTTGAACTAAATGCTTGACTGTGCCCCGCTGTCTATTGTATTGCTGAGGCCACAGCAAACCCCCAACCACACACACACATACAGGTGCAGTGAATGGGGCTAACAAAAGGCTGATTTCTCATCTCTTCTATCTGTAGCCCATTCCAGTGGTAACTGTGTCCCCTCATGTGTTAAATTGGCCGTACGCTGTCCTTCCCATCCTACCAGTGATCCTGATAAAGAGTATTAACTTATATACAGCAGCTGACTCACAGTCCAAGACACACATACACACAAAGTAGAATTGTTATGTATCATATATATGATATCGCTAGTATGGTGGGGGCTTTCCCTTGACCTCTGTTGTTATTCAAAACCATCATATTTTCTCCTAAACCCACCCCTAAAGCTAACCCTCACCCTATCCATTCTCTGTTTAAAAATTAAGACATAGCATGTTTAATAAGATGTTCATTTGGAATGATTGGCAGGTCATCACAATGTACTGCAATGATTTCAGTTTCACTCTTCTCGAAGGGACATTTGGTCAACACAACAAAATGTTTGTGCCCTCAGTTTAGCCAGCCAGAGAGCTGCCTGTTTTACCACTGACAGCCCCTTCCAAACAACTCCTTGATAGTTGCATATTTCTGCACTAGCATGTCACACGCATACACAAACACACACACAGCCGAGCCTCTCAGTCACAGTCGGACCATGGTACTCATCTTTCTTGTTCAAATCTCTCTCCATTTCCCGAGCCTCCAGTCGAGGCAGACGTCTCTGTGAGGGGCTGAAGTCTCTCCAGACTGCCTGGGTGTATTTTTAGACCATTAGCACCAGAAATATTCTGGGACTTGACAGTTTGAACGTGCACACCAGCTTTCAGAAAATGTTTATAAATTTCTCAAGCAATTTGGCAAAAATGACAGGATGTAAAGACGTAGCAAGTCTAAAGAAATAAAGAAAAAATCCCTCACAAACTCAGAACCTCAGAACAAAGTAAAGATTTTTACACTTTGGGCATAAAACAGGTTCTCTTGGGGATGGATGATATTAATATTTCAGATTTCATTAATAAGAAATGGAATTTCTGTGTAGATCTGAATGGTACCCTTAACCCGGGAACACTTCTTTTTGAAATTACATTAGTAAGCTAAGACTGTTTGGTTAATGCTTATCCAAAGAAACAGTTAAAGCTGATTAATTTCCCTCAATGGCTGACAAATGGCGAAATGGCCCTAACATAATGTTTAAAATGTCTCCTTTCAGAGGTAAACGCCTGCTATATCGCCACACTGCTTTTCAAATGGGCCTCAATTGAAACATCATATACAAAGCGTCGCCATCTGACAGGCCCACAATGGAGGCAGTGAGGGGAAAGACTATATCAGCAGACTCGAATATTGACTTTGAGACACATTAGCGAAACCATTCACCCCCAATATAAAAAAACTGTTATTTAGGGTCTGTCATTTAGGTGACCTTTTCCTCATTTGTATGTAAATCCCTTAATTACAATATTCAAAGTGTTTAACCTTACGCCACACACCACGCCAGATTAAGACTTAGCATGGTTGTGTTCTGATTAAAACCTAGATCTGGGTTTCATGTAACAGGTCACTAATTGGATATTATTTATAAGAAATTGGCTCATGAATAATATTTAATAGAAAACATGTGCTTCGGTCATAATTTATCATATAAAACTGCTTAATTAATTTTCAAAGTCCATTTGTCCTCCATTTGAAAGGATTTTCCTCAATATATCTTGGTTTCATGGAGGGAAATGCTATATGCTCTGTCATCTTGTAGCTCAGGAGACATAACTGAGTTTTCAGATATGTCAGAGAAATCCAAAGTCTTCATTTGTTGTCCTACTCCTTTAAAATCTGGGAGAAACAACTGAGATATTTAAGAGATCTCAATTTGCAGGATTTCTCCCCTACAAGCTGCTGCCCCCTTGAAAACTGGGGCCCCTCCTTGGGCCTGTTTTGATGTGACAGCGACTGTGGAATGCGGCACTCTCACATGCAAGAATGTTGGGGGCCAGTTCTGTTTGGAAGCAAGAGGGCAGAAAGTCACACTCTCCAGGGGTCCTTCCAAGAATAATTTGGCCGCAAGGTTGAGTTTCAGCCCAGCTGAATCATGGGAGGTTCAGGTCAAAGGGCATTTTGAAGGGTAATAATCCATTAGAGCCCACATCACTCATAACTCACATATTTACAAAAAACAAGGGTTTGTAAATGGAAGGTGGCAACTCAGGCTATACCTGGCCACTGATATGAAATAGCACACCATAAGTGTTAATCTCTTGGGGAGCGAATATGAGCAGACCGAGTTCACAAAGGGCCGGTGCAGGAAGAGAACAAACAGTAAGCTGCAAAAAGGGGCTTTTTTATAATTGAGAAATGAGTTTGCTGTCTGGCCTTTACAGTTGGCCTGAGATGGCTTACCATGGCACTGAGGTAAAATGGTTTCATTTTGCATGTTTAAATTGCCTCCATTCTAATCTGTTTTCAGAGCCTGTCCTCTTACCCTATCAGGTGAAATATTAATTGTCTGAGGGGGAGTGTGTGCCTATCAGGCTGAAATCAGAGCCTGTAGTTACTCCCTTCTGAAACAACAAAGGGTACGCCTCTTTCAGCAGATGTGATTGTTAGGGCAATGTGACTGTATGATGACAGAGAGAGAAAGCGAGAGAGCGAGGGAGACGAAAGAGATTTATGTGTTTACATGTGAGTTGTCAGTGACACATCATAATAAAAGCATTTCCTAAAAGATCGTATGGATGTTACTGTTAATTTGATTTGATGTCGTTTGCAGGGGTCAGAAACTAAATAGTTCATGATATATCAAACGAAGTAAAACACATGGCAATGATTTAAAAGCTACGGCCCACTGAACCATAAACATTCAAGCATAAATAAATGGATAATGATAAACACCTCATTACAGCAGATATTTTTAAAATAACAAATACTAAACTCTGTTACTTTATTGAAGTAACGTCCTATAAAATGTGCAGATGACAACTAAATTGTGTACAAAAACAAAAAATACATTTTGAATGCAGCCCATAAACGTCCCATCTATAATTTGCTTATTTTCTGAAATTAACCTGGTTATTATCACAATAAACTGTACATTAAAATGGGATGTGATTATGTATTAGGCAAGCACCAGTGAATGAGCTAACTATCAGTATTACACAGTCTATGTAATAACAATTGGGCTGAAAAATGATAAGCACTACTTTTCAAATTATGTACACAAACTATAATTAGACGACATCCGGGGACATCAAAGAGCTATTCTTTTTGCTTTTGTATATTTTGTTTAATGCATGGCAATTAATGAATTGTGAAATTTATTTTAATTATTTAATTTTATTTTCAGCACGCTATTTTTTTAAATTATGTTTTAAATTCTGTTGTATTCTGTTTTGTTTTGTCATAACAGAAGGAAATAGGACCGCCTCTAAACTCTCTGAGTACACATGTAAAGTACCCAACAACACACAAATCAAGCCAAACTAAAAAGACAAGTAAATATATGCTGTGCAATTGTGCATGTTATGCTTGTATGCGTCCCTGCTGATTTTACCCTATGTCACAACAGATTTTGTCTCTGACATTTGACAAGGTAAAGGACACCCAGGATTAGTCTCTGGTGACCACAGGCATCACTACCTGACAGAAAATGCAGTGCTCATCTCATTTCTTAGCAGGTCATTCCTCCACCCTGCCGATGTTCCCGAGAACTAAAATCGACCGGCGATGCCACTGCCACACGAAAGAAATAGTTTGTGTTTTGCTCTGTCACATCGTGTCTGTAACATCCGTTGTTGCAGTCTAAAGGAACAGCAGGAAAAATCTCTGTGGGTCTTCCACCAACTTACTACAGCGTACGGAAAATCCACGGATTGCCATTGATCGCTAAAGCTTTGTGCCTTCGGAATAACTTGGAGAACATTTCCAGGAAGGCGTCCTCGTGTGCAAATCAATCTCGCTCACACCGTGAGCCAACCTGAAGCCGCCAGCTTCAATTCAATTCACAATGCTTACCTGCCAACCTGACACTGTGTTCTCCTAAACTGCTAATTGAGAAACTTGTGTAAATTACAAACAAGATTATATTTGCCCTCCAGCAAGCGTGAACACGCAATGAATTGGACCTGTGTGAGCAGTTCTCTTCTAATAATTCAATGGCTTGTTTTTCTCCTTTCTACTAAGTCATCCGCTAATTCAAACACTTGAATAAACTGGCAGCCATGTTTGAAACTAAATGAGAAAACTGAGACTGACAGTTGTGACCCTGTTATTTTGTGTGGACAATGCAGGCCATAAATGGGATTCTGTTGGTTTTTAGTGCGTAGAGCTGACTGTGTGGACTGAGAACAATCACTGAATGGATGTGAAAGGGGTTTGGTGTGTGTGGGTGACAAACAAGGCTCTTCAGCAGGCCCTGGGGCCTGGCTAACTGCGGGAGGGAAAGCGGTGAAATTGCTGCACGGGAGATCAACAGTATCTGGTGTGAAACATGAACGTCTTCCAGGCTAAACTGACTTTATGTTTCCTGTGGACTGAGCGGGTTCCACACACATGCACTCTCTCCCTTCAGCTATCCTCAATCAAGAGTAAAGCAATCAGAGAAAGGGAGGAAACCGTTTGCTCTAGGGAACATGTAACAGAGTTGATACTGCCTTTAGCAGATTGATAGAAAACGGGAATGACTTGAAACATCTGTTGTTGATCTAGCTACTACCTGTTTTCAGAACGTAAACACTTTATTAAACTTTTAGTAAAGATTTTCATTTATTTGTTTGTTTGTTTATTACTTTTAGACCTAACATTTCTCAATTTTTCTCCTAGTAAGAAATTAAATAAAGTCCCAAGGTTTTTTTCTCTATCTATAAATCATTGGGGTTTTGGTTCCTTGGTTGGCTTGCTTGCTGGGAGACTCCTGACGTCTAACTTAGCCTAGGGTTTTGTAAATTGTTAAATCTAATATTTTTATTGTATATATTTTATGTATGTATGTATTCTACTTTTGCATGTTGTGTATAGTTCATGGTACTATTGCAAATCTCTTATACCCCTGTCCCATAAGATGTTGTCTATTGTATGCCATGTGTATGCAAGCTAGAATGCAATATTCTGCTCAATAATTTTGTGGTTTTATTGGTTCAGTCAACCCTTTATTTGTAAACATACTATAAACTTAGTATACCTAATTAGTCTTATACATCTCAAACATATTATTTGCAATAATACCATTAACATGTCATTTGTTTTGTGCTTTATTATTATTCTTTGTTTTAATGTAAAGCTGCTTTGAAGCAATGTAACATTGTAAAAAGCGCAATATAAATAAATTTGAATTGAAATTTAATTAAATAGAGGGAAAGTTTGCAGACTTTTGCAGACATTTTCTGCTTTTTAGGATCTCTCAGAATCTCACACGTGTGAAGAGGTCTCAACAATATCTCGTGTCCAGATTTGTCATGACACAAAGTTTGCAATAAAAAGTGAAATATCTAAACATGAACTGAAACATTTCATGTTTCCAAAACCATGTCACCTGAGCTATGCTATCCACGTTAATGCTAAAGCTCTATAGCATTCTATACTGTATGCAACAATATAGAACATCTTAACAAATATAGGTATTCTCATTTGTGACTATTTTATATCTCCTGGGGACATTTAAAATGCTTAAAATGTTATACATAAACCCAGATCTTAAGTCTGTTGAGCTGCGAAAGAGCAACCTCTGAGCATAACAATTTACTTCTGGGTGTGTGCTAACAATTCTAATGTCTGTTTTTTATTTCTGCAGTGGCTCCAGGGAAGTGTAATATTGATGCGGCAGGTTAGTAAACATACTAATCTTTCAATGATCAATACAGCATTCCAGTGTTTCTCTCTCTGAGCGCACGCTTATCTTTTCTCTCACACAACTCTGTCTCTCTTCCTCTGTCCCCCCCTCCCGTCTCCCTAACTATTCCTTCACGTGTTTTCTTGTGTCTCTATCTATGGAAACCTGCTGCAGTATCGTAGCCTTGGGGACTGGATGCGATGCCAGAGGCTCGTCTCCTTTTCTGACATCCAAAACGGATGCCTTATAGTAACAAACACAACAGCCTATCTCAGCCTTCCAAAATAAAAACACCCTCACACACTCTCTCACCTCACCAGTGATACTGACACTCCAGGAAGTCCCCCAAAGCCTCTAAATGTGCAGCTGGCACAGCGGCGAGGCCTCATCCCAATGCTAATCTGAACAGGTGACGTGCAAAACAGCACAGCATCCCTGGACATGTTTCTTCTCAATGCTGCTCTTTTCTAAATCCCACACTGAATGGCCCTGCCCAATGTCTTTTGGCAGATATTCAGGGTCTGAACATGGACGTCATTCAAATATGTAATGACTGTTTTTCATTCTTTTAAAAACATTTTTCCCTCATTCTCTCTTTTAAAAAGACTTTCAACAGCACATCTGAGATTATTTAGGAAGCATTAAAAGCTCACTTGACTTTATTTCAATATGCTAATCACTAAGCCTAGCTGAAACTCACAGTTCAGCACACAGTAGAGACGTTTGCTGCTGCAGTTGGCAAGATTTTGTTGTCTTGTTTTGGCTAACAACTCTATGTAATGGATTGTAAGAAAATGTAATGGATTAATCATTTGTGGCCTGCTGGTTAGAGAGTCGGGCTTGTAATCAGAAGGTTGCTGGTTTGATTCCAATGCCGACAGGTAACAACTGAGGTAACCTCCGGTTACCCCCGGGCGCCGCAGTGCTGCTCACTGCTCTGGGTATGCGTTCATGATTTACAGTGTGTGTGTAAGTGCGCACTTACTGGATGGGTTAAATTCAAAGGACATAGACCAGCACGTCTCTTCATGGTCAGGGGTGGGCAGATGAGGTCATACCAAAAATATATTCCACACTGAACACAATTTGCTATTTGCTACTGCTAGTCAGAAGTATTAGGGGGAGGGCTATTGTCTTTCTAGCAATTTATTGATCAAAATGAGCAAGTCCCTTATCAATATGTTTGGTCCATAATTCCCCATCAAAGAAACGCTGATATGATTACACATGTAAACTTTAACATAAACATGCCACCAGCCCATATACTGGTCACCTCATAACTTATTCTCAAGTACAAAACTTTTAATTTATCGAGTTCGGCCAAAGTTCAGAAAGGCCCTTGAGGCCACAACACAAATCACAAGCACACATTTAATTAATCTGCCATGCATGTACCCACGTACCCTATCCTTTAAAGCTGGGTTATTATTTAGTATCTGCCGCTATAGTTAAATTAAGAAGAGAAACAGACGCAGCTTGCTTGCATTTTAATTATCCCCCCTCTGCAGGCAAAATAAACTCACTTCTCATCCTCTGCCAAGTGGTCCACCATCTACAGGAAAGCAGCAATGCTTCAGTTCTGGAGAGAGCTACTCAGATGAGCTCCAGCTCCCAGAGCACCACTGCAAATGTGACCTGCAGATGGGCGAGCCGCAGCCGATGGTCTCTGGTGACAGTCATGATGCTGTTGGGTAGCAAAACATGCACTGAAAACCACTGAGGATGAATTAAAGCACAGAAATAATTCAATCTGATCACCCAGATGAGTGTCCTGAGGCCTGAGGCTTTTTTGTGTAATTTTAAAACGTACTGCAGCATAGCAACACCACATAGCATGATGTGATGTTGAAGTTAACCACTTTTTCAGCAACTCTTTTGTAGAGTATAAAAGCAGTGACATCATATATAAAAGGAGAAAATCTCAAGAATATAATGAGCTATGGCCATATTTAGCAAGCCAAGAACCAAAACACCATCAGTTTTACTGAGCTATGAGAAAGCTAATCCCTGAGACAAGGCTATTTCTGCTAGGATCCCAGCATAAGAATTTCCATGGCTACGTAGGAACATCTGCCCTTTGGTTCTGCTTTAATAAAAAATGAAAATTGCATGTCCTTATGTCATCACCTTGTTTGGGTCTTTTCTTCTTTTTCTAATAACTCATCATTTGTAACCCAGCCGCCTCCTTGAGCCGTGAGCTCTTGCACAAACATGCGCCTCACCGTGTCGGAGCTTTCCCGTACAAAGGCAGAACTAGAAGGAGCAGCAGAGGTCGGCCTGAGTGCTTGTCTTGTTCTCCTTCTGTTTTAAGCCCATTCACAAGCATTCTAATCAGCTTAAGACCTCAGACCTCTGAGAACTCAGCATCTCCGTTCACACAAGCCGAATGCTCTCAGTTCCGCCTGGTTTGATTGAGACGTAAATTTGTGAGAGCGTGTATGTGCGTGCGAGTGTTGGAGAGTATCTCTTATTTGCACTGCGCATCGTCAGGTGTCATGTTAAGTTACACGGCTGGTCTGAATGTCTCTTTCCAGTACTTTGAAGAGCGTAGCGCATTGGTGGCGGTTTAATTGATGGCTAAGAGGAGTTACAAAGGGCTGAGAGTCAAAGATGGTGAATTAGACTCTGATTTAGTGAACTGCAGAATGATCTCCAACAGTAATGGTGCTTGTTTGTGTCTCTGGGCATGAAAAATCCAATTATTGACAGTCTGTCCTTGACAAACTATGACCATAAGTGCAATCTACTTATAAGAGTTTATTATGTTCTATGCTTATGTTTGCATTGTGGTGAATAAACTGTGGCCTTCATATCAAAACATTATGCTTTTTGGTGCCTGTTGCACACCTAGTTGTGTGTTTTGGTCTAAAAACAAAGTTCAGTTCAAGAGTACTTGCCATGTCCCTTTCAATAAAAACATTTTAAACTGAACTTGGTTGGTTTGCTGGATTTACAGCCTGGCAAAGCTGGTACTCAGCTGGTTTAGCTAGGCAGCAAGCTTGTTTCCCTGTCTGACCTTCTTAAAAGGCCTTGGGGGCTTGGGAAACCAGTCTGGACCTTATGGATCTCAGCATATGGTAGTTTTGGGTGTTTTTTAGCAAACGTATTAAGATCAGCTTTGAAAGCAATTATTTGGCATTAGCCAGTTTAAAACTTTTGCTGTTGTTGTTGTCAGGAAAAAACTGGTATTTGCAGAACAGTTGGTTTCTATTTATTCCTCTACTATAGTTAGAACTACCTGCCTTGCATTATTCAATCCCATTCAATTGTAACCCTGACTGAGAACACACAGTTTTCTCATTTCCTCTTTTTCTTTCCACTATCAGTTATATCAGGGCAAAGTCAAGCTATCATGTCACAGATAAGATCACAGACCAGCTCTTTCAGAAACTTTTGTATGCGCTATTCAGATGCTCCTCTGGTTCTTTACCAAGCTTAAGCTGGTGGTGGTATTTTGGAGCATGGTAGGTTAGTTAATAGTTAGCCCAAGCTGTTCAGTAACTGATCTAACATATATTTTGTTTACCAGCTCAGACAAGTTGAAAAACTTCCTCCATGTTCAAAAATATAGCTTCCAGCTGGATATTCCAGGAGGGTAGACCTAATTTATTAATTTACATTATTTTGTCATTGTGTCTACACATGTTTTTATGTAGGCAGACTCGGTATTCAAGCCTTCAGCCTGTTCAGCTGTTTACGGCAGTGTTCCACTGACAGCACGCCTTTAAATTGCAGCAAGGTTCTCCAGCCACACACAGACACGCTCACACCAAGATACGGCTATGGAATTCTAAGATGCATGTCTGAGACAGGAAGCAGCACTACGCCATGACAACTGCAGGGCCAGAACTTGACGTGATGTCAGCCACAGTGACAGGAGGGTTTCTAGCCTCTGCGGGCTACAGACAGGCCGAGCTCAGCCCCTGACAGGATCTGTCTTTAGGGAAAAAGACGCCCCTGTCCAGACGGTCCGGCAGTCTGACCTCTGTGCCCTTGTGCATGTTGTTTACCTTCAGAAGTTGGCACCCGGACAAACACAGGGTTTTGACTGGCTGGCCAGGGCTTGAGGCTAAAATTGACATGGCAGTAGGGGGTTGGAACACCTCTCTTCAGCCTGCAGGTCCCCCTGGGTCTGCCAAAACTGGAGAAGTGCAGACCTACTGACCACAGGGTCATGTGAGACTCAATACTGTGCTGAATTTGTTAAAAGGAAAATATATATTTTGTATAATGTTGAGATGTTACACATTGGGGCGTATGATCCTTCACAATAAACGGGTCCTTACAAAAAGACTACCTTTGAATCTTACTTTAAAAAAAAAATCATGTCATTTATTATACACTGCATTAAATGTTCATTTTGTGCTTGACAGAAGAAATAATGTAATTGTTAACTGCCAATTATTATTTATTTGAAGTATTTAAATTTAAGGTTAGTACATGTCCTTTTACAGTAAAATACTGTACATTTGTTACATTTTATGTTGTTTAGTTGATGTTTGTCATGTTTTATTGTCTTATATATGATTTTGAATAAATCTCAAATAAATACAGTAGAAAATAAAGTAGTACAATAAATAAATACAGTAGAAATCGCATATGGCTTGATATTGAGCATGGGTATCTTTATTGTTTAAATACATTTGCCTTGTCACTGGCACAAGTTAAAGAGAATGGACAGCAATTATATACAAACCCACTTGGTTTTCCATGTTTGTGATCTATGGTTTAGATTCTCACAAGAAACATTACAACAAGAGTGACTATGCAAAGTTATTCAACAGACGCATAATTATGCAAAGTTATTTTAAATGACAGTCAAGTCTGTTGCTTCATGTTCATTGTTTTGCAAATGCAACTGATGATTTGGTTATCTGTCTCCTATTTAGCAACACCTGTTTAGTGTAATTAAAACAAACTCTGACATGGGGTTTTGACTGTGCCAATCAAGGCGATCTTAAAGTGCGCTCAGAACTTGGTAATGACGGTAAAATGGCTGCCTGGAAATGATTTTCCAAATGTGAATTTTAAGTTTTGACAATGTCTTTGACTTCTGGCTTTAGCACTCCTGCTTCACAGAGCAAAAGGATGAGCTGTGCAACAATTCACACGGCTTTGCTCTGGCTAGTTTAATGATTAAGTCTTTCTTTTACCTTAGGCAGTGAGCCACATACACAAAGCATTCACAGACACTGAGTCAGAGTAAAGTTGCCGCTTTATGTTGTTTTTAAAGTAAACCTATTGTGATTCACCTTTTAGTCCCTGTGATGTTGGTTTACTAAGTCATTTATAAAACGAAAACACTATAAACATTTTAAACATCAAAACATTTTACCCAACATCAAAAAGCTCCTGCTAAAGAAATAGTTTCTAAGCTATTATAGTGCATTCTTGCACATTCACACATTTTTTAATGTTGAATAAAGTTAATATTTAACATAAAAATTCATACAGTATTGATTGGATGGCGGGCATTACATACCAAAATGGAGCCAGACCAAATATAAGTTTGCTAAAACAGCTTCTAAACAGGATACATACCTTTCCGATGACCAGTTTATGTGTAATGTTTATCTCCTATTGCTACATAATTAAAGATGCCATATGGTTAGAAATCTAAAGAGTTAAAGAAACTCTTTATCAGCTTGAATTGAGTACGAAATTTGATCAGTGATCATGTCAATTCATTATTAATTATTTCAATATGTAATCAGTTCTGGATATGTCTGATGTCCTTTAATGAACCACAGCTGTGAAGTGCTGAAATACACCATTTACTGAGGGCTTCAAAAAAACTCCAACCCAAAACCATTTCAGCACACAACTTCATGAGCTGGTCTTGGCCATTTTATATACAGCAGAGTACATTTACATTTACGCACTTGGCAGACGCTTTTATCCA
This sequence comes from Botia almorhae, assembly GCA_036877575.1. Classification (NCBI taxonomy): domain Eukaryota; kingdom Metazoa; phylum Chordata; class Actinopteri; order Cypriniformes; family Botiidae; genus Botia; species Botia almorhae. The sequence continues at coordinate 18,378 of JAZGTJ010002857.1, read as the reverse complement.
AAGTGACTTACAACAACTATACGACAACAACTATAGTATAATAGTACTATACGACAACAACGTATAGTACTATTATACTATACGTTGTTTCTGAGGATGTGCAATCCCTGGGATCGAACCCATGACCTTGGCGTTGTTAACACCATGCTCGAACCACTGAGCTACAGGAAAGCTATTACACACGTCGAGTCACACTTTGAATACAAATGTACTCAAAGTGTGACACAGCATCTTTGAGAGAACATTAAGTTACAACTCTTTAAAGATTTTTGAGGGTGAAGCATGGTAGAAAAAAACAGAAATAAAAAGAAATGGAATAATCCAGGCTAAACGGTAATGTATGTTTAATCCGACCTAATGGATAAAGCCCGGTTCTTCAGGGGTCAAAGTCAATAACCTATTACATGGATTAAAGGAGACCCTACCTCTCACATACGACTCTTCACCAGCCAACAAATAGCTTCTGATTTTTATTCATTGGTTTCTATCACAGGGAGATAGTTGGTATAGGATGTGTCAGAATCAATCTAGTGAAAGACACAGAGACCCCCAACGCATGCCAGTCCCGTGCTCTTCACTTTAACACCATACCCCTTTGTATAAGCCCAAACAGAAAGACAGAGAGACAGGCGGTGAAAATTAAAGAGAGAGAGGATTCAGCTTACTGTCTTGTGCAACTGATGGCAAACAGTCAACACGATCTCAGCAAGATCAAGCAGTTGGTGAAACATTCAAGAGTACCAATAAGTGCATTTTTTCTTCGACACTTAGAAGAAAAGAGTTAAGAGTTCTTAGGCTGGTCCCGGCTGGTCTAGCTGGCAAACCAGTGTAGCCATGTTGTTCACCAACCAAAAATGCTTGTCATCTAATGAAGCCGAAGCCGACTAAGTTAACAGAGTTAAGAAGCCTGGTAGAGACCAGCCTCAAAAATACAACACACCTTACTGAATGCTGATGAACAGCAGTGCTGATCTTTTTAATAGGATATTTACTACATTTACACAATGAACAACAGTCTGAATGGTTGAATGAAATTAACACATAGCCTCATCGAATCACCCGTAGGCAGGATTTGGACTCCAGTTTTTGTTTTCTTCAATATTAGGTAAATTCACACTGGGTGGACATTAATTTATCATAATTCCAGTGAAAGTAAGATAGTAATCCTTAAAATAGCACACAGTTATTTTACCTACCTGGGTACAAGCTTACCGTAATTAAAAAAGGCCTTCCAATAAACTGCTACACTTACTGTTTTATTACACAAACAATATACTTCATTTGTGCAAACAGTTCATTGTCCACTGGGCTTGTAGTGGCCGATAATTGATTCATGCGGGTGATTTTCTTAAATGACTCACTGGTCTTCGGGGAAAGGTGCTACTATGGGCTAATTAAAGGAGGTGATTATTGTGTAGCTACAATGGGATAGTCAGGTTGGGAAAGGGTTGCAGAGCATGCAAAGGTTAATGATTATCTTCTCCAACAATATAATGAGATCACTAATCACCTGAGGCAAGGAGAACTTCAATACTCCATCTGGTCTCACAACTAATAAAAGTTGCTTTGCTGTATCGCATCGCGCAAACAAATCATTCAATGCTAACTTGATGTAAACATGTTCTTTGTCGTTCTAAACGCTATATTTAGCAGCTTTTGTGTTCACACACAAGGGATTTAGTTTCACAAGCGGTGTAATGTACTGGCGGTTTATCAGACTAACATCCTGTTTATGACTATATGACACGTTTTGCAGATGAAATAGATTAAAGTCGCGGAAAACAAATCTCCTGAAAGAAGTAAACAAAGCAAGAGAAGAAAATGTGCGTTTCCGTTAGTCTCAATCCTCCAAGCAGGAATTTTTTGGCAGAGCTGCATCCACAGGAAAATAAAATGCATTGATGGGTTTGAATGAGAGCCAGGACTGGTGCCTGAAATAACAATCTAGTTTTGCCGACAGGCGTCTGCATCCCTACCTGTAAACACACATATCTGAGTTCAGATAGACAGATCAACAGCAGGGCTCACTGTTTCGAAGTAATTTAAATCACGATGTAAGCAGGGCTGTAGCTACTGAGGTGAGAAGTGGAAATAATTCTAGGGCCCAGAAGTCCAGAGGGGCCCATAACAATTGCAGTAGGATTGGTGTGCAGTCCGTTATTATGAATTCAATGTATTTTAAATATAAAAATTGATAAAATAAACCACAAATACCTTGTGCAATGTAATAAGATTTAAAATGGTAGTCATCTTTTATCTGAGAGGAATAGTGAGAAATATGCAATTTTGTAATATATTAATATATAGGTAGAGATAAGCTCTGTTACTTTATTGAGAAAGAGGAAAGGGGGCCTAGAATTCCTATAGCTAAGGCCATGAATGTAAAAGAGAAATGATAACCAAGAAAGTGGGAGGCCAAAGAGAGGAAAAAGGAGGAAAGGTAAAGGGAAGGAATCAGGGAATACTAATTCGTAAATTTGGTAAGGCTAAGAAATTGAATTTCCATCGTAAAATGTCAGTGAAGATGGTCAGATTTGGAAACCATGAACGAAAACTCGGTTTTACTTATAGAGTTTAAAAACCACACTCGCATGAGAACGACGAAAATAACAGGCTCCATTACGTACCAGCCCTTATAAATTGACACGACAAAAAAGATAGTACATTTTAAATGAAAATTCTGAGCTCTGGGTATTTGTCTGGGTTTGATCCGAAGTACAGTAGGAGCTCAAGGAACCCTGGGGTTGGGATACGGATGTGGACCGTTGAATGAGACAATGTATCTTAGCGATTTCTACCTGCTGGGTCAGTTGGCAGAAAAATCTCTGTTTCTGCAGTTTTCTTTTAACTTCCTCAGAAACAGCGGGACTCTCTAAACTACAAATTCACAGATGGGACATTGTTATATACAACTTCAGTCCTGTGTATGGCTACTGCTGGCCTGCTGTGGCCTGAGGGAGCAGGGCAGAGCTGGAAAATACATTCCACCGCTGAGCTAAAACTTACCGATCATTTCTGGTTGAGTTACTTGCTAAATGTCTTCCCTCCTTCTGTTTTTTTAAACCTTATCAGCTTCTGCACCGTCCACAACCTGAAAGACTGTGGCTACTTTCCAACAGGACAGCGCTCTCTGCCAAGACTGAATTATCATATTAGACAGGAGACCTGCATATTATTTACTGTTTACATTTGTTAAGCTACAGCCACGTTCTTCGGGGTTTCCAGGGCAAGCAGCTAATGGAGCATTAATAGGTGTGTGTGGAGTGAGCAGAGCAGACTGTATAATTGATAAGTCAGTGAATTCCCTCATATTTGTTGAATTGTTGAAACTTTGTTTCTAATTGTCAACAGATGTGACAGATGCCTGGAGATGGTTGAGGGACCTGTCACATCTGTAATTAGAATTCACTGGTGTCTTTTTATTGAGTTGGTACAGGTGCTTTCATCTTGTGAAATGCACTTGGTGAAGGTTTAAATGTTATAATTTTAACAAATCAAATTTATTTGTTATAAAAGCACAATTTTAAAACCTGACAGTAAATCAATTTATGCACAAAATTGTGTAATTGTAAATATATAAAAAAATGGCTTCTGGAAATATTGAACAAAATTGTCAACTGATCAAAAAAGCAAAACAATGTAGAGATCAGCAATAAAAAGTCCAAGATCCCTCTAAGAGGCATAAGCACTGTCCAAAATGAATGTGTGGAACATGGGTTGAGCAAATAAATTTAAATCTGACATTTTTGCTCCAGGGTTTTGAGTAAAACATGACAGAGGACATTTTTGAAAATTAATTTAGTAAATATCTGTGAGTTACAGAGATATGAGCTGTCATATAAGCATCTATTTATTGCAGTTTATTGCGTCATGTCATACATATTCTACCTTTCCCTCACTTTCTCTATTTTCGCACATAATATATCAACTATTGTATTTGCTCAAAGCACCTTCCCTGCAGTCAATCAACATCACCATAAATATGATGTAATCTGGAATTCAATGAGACCGCAATGACAGTGGTGATGATATTATGTTAAAGAGCGAGTAATTGGTGTCTGTTTAGAGTGATCAGGCATGTGTGTTCTTAACACATGATCCGTGAGCTGTTATACAACCTTACAGTTGCTGTAAAAACTCTACAATGGAATGTTGGTATGTGACTGCAATGCATTGTGGGTAAAAATGACAACTGTCTTTGCTTTGGTTTTTCACGAGCGTATACAATGAATGCTGAAAGAGATGGTTATCAGGATCTGAAAGATGAGAAACGATAAATCAAAAAGCATCAAGAAGCATAAAGCCACAAGGATGGTTTTTGTTTTCTTTTTGCATGGTTCCACATGGAGCCAGACTCATGAAAGAGTTTGTTTTTAATAAAATAAAGGATACAAAGCCTGATACATAGACATAACTACTGTATGTGGGTAACTAAAAGAGAGGTCTAAATACAAACTCTTTCATCCACAATGTTAAAGTAAGATTAGGGTCAAACTATCACACGCTTACACATTCAGCTTTGATAGGATGTTGTTAGGGGCTTTGTTTGTAAAGCATCCAGGGAAGTAAACACTTATCCAAACAAATCTATTTTCATCCTTTTTTCTCACAGCTATCTTGAGATATTAACTCAGGGATGTATAGGAGGAAAATGAGGCCTAATACCTGTCTCTGAGTGTCAATCAAATGTCAAAATTTGACAGGAAGTACATTATCCTGCAGCCCTCCGAGGCTTGCGGTGTCCACAGAGCTAGGACGAAGCTTGTGGAAGAGGAACGACTGATGAGCTGTGACAATGATTTATTAAGTTTTCAGATGCCATGTCTGTTATGTCAGGGGAACCGGATTTCAATTTAATAGCAAAAAAAAAGAGTTTTTTATACCTATTCAGAGGCAAAGTGCAAACTTAGAGTGCCTTTGTTACATGCAGCTAGCGATGGTGAAGAGCTCTCCGAATGAGAAATAATTGCTAATCTCACCCTCCATACGAGTGAGCTCTCCGTCCGTCTGATGCTAAGCGATCTGCAGGAATTAAAAAACGATTTTTTTTCAGCAGCTTTGTGCCTCCCCAAGTATTGGTTTCAGATTTCACATGTTAAATTTGACATTTTAAGAAGACATAAAGCACAATTGTTTCTTGATTTAATTATCTGATATCATTTTATGGGCCATGATTCTTCAATTAAATCCATGTTTCACACCGTTACTACTTTACCACTCATGGTCCGAACCAAAATCTATTTTCCATTCCTACAAATCACTTTAGTTTTCAAGGTCCAGCAGATTATTACTTTGCTGTGCCTGTCATCACTGACAGATTTCTAAAATATTCTTCTTGTCATGTAACACAAACCTGGTTTTAGATCAGTATCCCACCCAAGGCCGAGCTTTGAAAATGTGGGCAATTTAAAAGTTGCTTTCCCTACTAAAAAATATTATTGACATTTTGTGGACACCTGTATCCAAAGCAATGTATGGGTATAGGTTTTTATCAGTCCATGCATTCCTTGGGAATCAAACCCATGACCTTGTCACTGCTAGCGCAATGCACTACCCGTTGAGTTACATGAGCACTTTGCATATGTGTATAATAATAGCATTGCAACTGACCAATGTTTGCCAGTAAATCAGTTGCAGCTCTCTCTGCCATGTAAATAGACAATGTTTGCCTGCATTGCTGCAAGCGCAAAAATATCCTATTAATAATTTAGCTGTGCAGCATACTGCATTTGCTACTTCTTTTATGACTCATCATACCAAATTCCCTTAAGAGTATAACTAGGTTGAATGATATGGAGGTTAACAGAAAGTTTTAATTGACTAAAAGACTGTCCCCAAGTTTAACGTCATAAAATACTGTCCTGTCTTTTAAAAGAGCCAAAAACATACTCCGCTGAATAAATAGTGCACAGAAACTCACTATTTACTGCAAGTAGTACTTCTGAAATGGAAATAAAAACTGCAATAACAAAAAAAGTCCGTCAGCTGTGGTTGCCAGAAATTCACTGTAATATGTTGACAACATTTTTAGGCATTATGGAATGGCATATTGACTACTGTATGTACTGTTAATAAGTGTATGTAAAATAAACTGTTAATATACCAACTTGGTATACTGATAACCACCATAATGATGCACTTGGTAAATGTTCAATTGAATGAACAATGGGTAATATATAATGTCTATACCACAGTGTATTGTAAGACACACAAATACATTTATGCATTTGGCAAATGCTTTTATCCAAAGAGGCTTTCCAGTTACATTTTGTCAGTGCATGTGCTCCCTGGGACTCAAACCCATGCTCTTTGCGTTGGTAAGGCAATGCTCGACCAACAGAGCTACAGGAACACAATGATAAAATACAAAACACTATTAGGAGAAACATGCATGACACTCAAGCAATTTAATAAACATCGACTAAACAACATTAAATGTAACATAAAACACCTCAATAATAAAATAATAAATAATAATACTCATAAATAATAAAAATAACCAACAATCTGGACTTCTGTGAACATCCATTTCATGTTTAAGGTATTTGTAAAACAATTTAAATAATATTTTAAATTAAAAATTTATTTTGTATGTTAAATATATACATTTTCACTATCGATTATAATGTAAATCATACTTTTACTTTCAAAAACAGTGGTAAAACATTCCTTGTGTAATTTTATAAGCTAATAAGGTAAGGTAAAGTGACAGTAACAGCTGTTAACATTAGTCTTACATTTCTTTGTATTTACTAACATTTATTTGTTTATTTATTATAGTGAACCAGTTTTGTTTTGCTGTATTGTTTTGTTAAACAGTCTCTGAATAGTTACTGTGAACATGGGCATTTACTGTATGTAGCACAGAGTGGGGTCAGCAGTGCCTGTTTCTACACAGCAGTGTGTTTGAAATAAGCCTGAGAAAATGAGCTGCTGGCTAACTCAGATGTGACTCTGGAGTCTTCCTGTCAGCATCAGTGTGTCATACCCCACTGTGATGGAAAGAATGAGGTGCAGAGAAGAGCAAACAGTGAAGGCAACTTGTGAGGTGACAGGAGGAACAAAAACAGGGAAAAAAATAGAGGAGTAAAATAGAGGAGTAAAACAGCATCGTGTTCGAAAATGAGAGCGAGTGGGGGTATGAAAGGGTGGGGTGAGGGAATAAAAAGGGAAAGAAGGAGTAAAGGACGGAATGAAAAAGGAGGACAGAAATGAAAGAGAGTCAGGCAACAGTCAGCACTTTCATCGCCCCACAAAGAATTAACTGAATCAAAAGATGAAACAAGGTGGAGGCACTGGGCTATACGTTCTCCAATCCCCTTTAAGCTTACATAATCCCTCTTATCATTCCCTCTGGAAATTTTACCTGTGCTTACAGGCAAAAGTCCATGTGGGTTCCTTAATGATGACGATGACTCCATACGTTGCTGACCTCTCATTATGGGTGCTCAGGCTGTCAGTAAGACTGCAGGAAGTTCTCCACCCCTCTCCCTTGCCTTCCAACCACGTCATGTGTTCATTTTTGATCCAAAAAACTACATTCATTGCTCACTTTATACAGCAGTATAAGGAACAACAGGGAGTAGAATTCTGAACTGACGTAGACCAGGTGTTAATTGTATGGTGGTTTTGTTTATTTGTTTCCCAAGGATAAACAAAAAGCTGAATATAGATTAAGCTGTACACAAGGAAGGATTATGGGTCGAGCCAATGTGGGCAAGAGCCTACCAGGGGCCTCAAGTTTAGAGGAAACCACACACAATGTTACTGCAGGTTTTTGTTTATTAAAAAATGTGAAATTACACCTGACATATGCAACAAAAGGGCTGTCCAATGAGGTTGGTTCCTTAGTGCTTCGCTGAACTGTAATCCATCTTTGGCTGTACATAGCTCTCCAGGATATGACATCTTTATACTACCAGAAATATTGTAAAAACATATTTTCTTATAATCTTATGAATGTTCTTGTAAATACAGATACAAAATCTGGAAATAAAGTCGTGTCAAGATTCTCCTATCTATAACGTTGCTAACATTCTTTTAAAGTTATCCAGAAATTTAAATCTTGCAGTAATATTAGTAGAACAGTTTTAATGTTATATATCATATATCAAAAACGTTATGAGTAGCTAGTGAAACATTTTAAAAAGCTACAGAATTAAAAAAAGTTTCAAAAAAGTTATTATAACCAAGCAATCATATTAATCATTATCATATTAAACATCGAAAAAACTGCATGTTTGGAACGTTCCTTAAACTTTTAAAATAAAGCTTATAATGTTTTGTTACTTTATGGAAACATTATGGAAACATTTTTACAACACAAAATTGTTGGCTGGGCTATTACTTCAGCATCAGTCCACTTATCTTTCCTATTGCCTCTTACTGTGGTTTGTTTGAATAAAGGTTTCCATATAATTAGCATATGTTTACTATAAATTAATAAAGAACTGGATAACACATCTTTTTAAAGAATGAATGGTTAATTACTACATGATGTAGTCTCATTAACTTCTCTTAAATTACATTAAAGTGTTAAAATTAAAATACTAAACAATATACAAATATAATAATACAAATATACTATCAACATTGTTGTCTGTAACTCAGATATATAATAGGGTAAGTCATTACCATTGTTTATGTGAAAATAAAATGTGAATCAATGAAGAAAGTAATAATTAAATCATAATGCATTTTATAATAGAATGTAATTTTAATACACATCATAATTAAAAACATACAGCCAGTGATAGTCACAGTGATCATGCAAACCTATTCTTGTATAATCAAAAAGCTGACCAAACAACTGACAGTGCTCCTCCCATGAACTGACAGATCAAGGTTCATATGATATTACGTTTGTGATTCTTCCTCAGCACAAAGTTGCTCATATTAAATGATGTACGAGCTCCAATCAGCCATGTGCCCATGAACATTGGTCCAAAATGCATGATGCTAAAGCAACTGAGTTGTAATAGGCCCATGTAAACATAAAGCCTATGTAGTAGGCAATCTCTGAAACGTACATTGCTGGGAACCAATTGCATGTGTCTTGCCTTCACAACAGATGCTTTAGCGGATATCATTAAAGTGTGTATGTGTGTGTTCAATGGCTTTCCCAAAAGTGAACTCATTTGAGCCAGTGTTTCATATCATTAGCTTCCTTATTGAACAATAATTGCTAAAGGTTTCTGGATCACTATTGGTCGTGCTCTTGTGAAATTAAAAATCAATATACTTCATATTTGCTATATGCCTCAAGGACAAATTCACACTCAGCTGTTGCTATTACATGATTTGAAATTATTATGTTCACGCATAATAAATTTAGCTAATAATTCTACTCATACAGTGAAACTTATTGGGGTGGTTCATAAAGTCATGGTGGAGATTACACAAAGCCTTTATTGTCTTAACATGCAACATGCTTGCAAAAAAACAAATTAACATTAATTCCAGGGGAGCGATATCTCGATAACACACGCATACAGATTGTAGCATAGTGAGGTGATGCAACACCGGCTGGTGGGTCACGGATCAGCAAATTGACTACCGTCAGCATTTAAGCACTGCCTCAGGCAGCTGGGGTAACACTGAAATTATACACCTTTCAGCTAGCCATCCTTCACATTCAAACAGGGCCACCTTCTACCATTTCACACCATAAAAACCCGCACAGACTGTTTTCTCTTTCTCTCATGGCTGGTTGATTTATAAGAGCAGGCCGAGTAATGTTAGACTGTTGCTACATTTGGTCCACGCCTGTCTGCCTTACCTGGGCAGAAGGGCTTGTCTGAAAGGTAAGCTAAGCACCTTCTTATGTTTGGCAGCCAAGCAAAATTTGGTGAACCCAATGGTGTACAGCTGCATGTTGTTACAGATCTGACATCTACTCGTCTAGCATCAATAGGAGCTTGAATGAATGCTAATTAACCTCTGTGACAATATCAAAACGTTCAATTAATGCCATGCTAACATATCCACAACAGCAGTGGTGAGATATTACATGCTTTTAACAAAAGCTTTATTTTTTACAAAATACAAGTTATGATGGTTATGGACAAGGTTTGTCGTCCTAAGGGGATAAATTATAACACAATCTAAAAGTGCACTCAATATTTTTGGCTTACATTGCACTCAATGACATATTGGTGTTGTAGTCCAGCATGGCATTTGATATGCTTTTTAGTGTTTTTACAAACCACAGAGGTTTCTTTTCAACTCACATTCAAAGTAAACATTACTGTTGTCATTACAATCAATGTGAGAGCTGCGCAACATTTTGCCAACGTTTTTCAGATGAGTCAAACTTTGTCTTTATTGATTTGTATGTAAACACACTTGTTGCATCAAAAAGTATTTTAATGCAGATTCAGAAGGGTTATTTTAGGGAATGCTTCTTCGTCTATTATAAACCTGCACTCAGGTCTCTGTATTGTGAAGTATGCATTCCCACTAGGTTTCACCCAGCTTCCAAAACAGTCTGTCTGTCTGTCTATCTATATTTTTAAGTATTACATATTTAAGTATTAATATTTTTCTTTGTCATGCTGTTGTTAGCCAGTTAATGCCATTATACTTTTCAGTTGGCTTGGTTACATTACCCCTTTAGCATCAGTGCTACATACAGTGCCTTTAAACTCATAAGGAATTTGCAAAGATCTACTCAGAATGATGTATGTGAAAAAGGTCCCATATCTGATCAACTGTAAATCACTCAGCCAGTTTTACTCTTCACTCCTCTCTTTCATCTCCATTGATCGTGAAGGGAGCAAGACAACGCACATGGGTGGGAGTGAGATCTTTTTTTGTAAATCACCTTGATGAAAGTCCAGATTTCTGCTTGTGATTTTGAAAGCTTCACTGACGTGCCTTTACGCGAGCATCGAAACTATTCATCTCCAGATGTGCGTGTCAGACGGCCCCACACTCAGACGCCCTCAAAATGCGATTTGTCTGTTTATCCTAGAGCTAAGTTGTAGCACACTAAGCTCTTAGGATGACAGGGAAATGTTTTTAAGAACTCTTTTTATTGAGGCCAAAACAGACATCACGAAATGGCTGTAACCCTTCTTGGTCCTACACACTGCACTAATGTATCAGGCTAGTGTGACTAACTCCTCGTGGCCATCTGGATGCCTTCATCTGTCAACTTCAAAACCGGTGAACAACTACACAAGTGTCCCTGTAGTCCATACAAACCAGCAAAATGACACAGAAGGAAATCAAGATTGTCATGTTGTTGACATGATAATCATGTGTGGTCCACATGGAATTATGTAATTGCGATATATTGGGTATGTATAGTTTTTCATTACGTTTTAATTTATGCATTTGGCAGAAGCTTATTTCAAAGCGACTTACAAATTTGTCTGCTTGTGTGTTCTCTGGAAATCAAACCCACAATTTTGGCATTGCTATGCCCAACCAGTTACACTACATAAATCTTTTCAAAGTATATATAATAGATTCCTATAAAAAAGATTTTTTTAAAGACACAGTTACACATAGTACTTCTTGCCTATGTGATAAAAAGGACACAGGTCTCAAACTCATCTGGAGACACATAGTCAGACAAATAATTTTGTCATGCGGACAATTACAAGGTTTAATTGTCTAAATGACACCCACCCCTCCTTTCTCCCAAAACTGTAGGTTTTAACCCGTATTTTGTGCAAGCTGTGGTTAAGAGCTTAAATCAGTTTTATTTGAGTGATAATAATGGTCACATAAGAGACATGAGCAGGCTTTAGTTCTTCTTTAATGAGCGCAGATCAATCAAAGCATGAAGTTTATTGCCGCCTCTGGTGACAGACTCGCATAGCTCAAGATTCATGCAGTCCCTCTTCTGTCTATGATTTGTACTGCATGGCGACTGATGCTCTGTACATAATTAAATTACAGATAAAAGAGCTTTGTTTTTCATGTTACTTTGACAATTAGTGGAGTTAAACAGGCCTGCTGTCTGTACTGACAGATCACTGCAGCATGCTTTCATTGTCTTTCCCCCAGACAAACACTTTGGGAGTGATCTGCCACAGTAGAAGTATTACATTGGCGTTTTATTAATTATTATGTTTGAAAAGGTCTATGTTTATGATTAGATTTTCACTTAGCCTTAGAAGTAATAGTAATCTAGGGGTAGGGTTGGGCCATATCTCATGTATGCTTATGTATTTTATAGTTGCCCATATGAGAAATAATACAAAGCCAATCCTAGGGGTCAAATTAGTCTTTGATTATAGTATAGATTAAAGTTTACATTTTTAAGACAAGCTTTTCCTTTAGAAGATCAGTCCGGTTAGACAAATCTGTATATACATGCATAAGATTTTAATGTATTTTTCCCCAGGCCTAGTGTATGACTATTAAGCTTCTCGTCAGTTTACACAGCCACATGTCTGTTTAGCGGCCGGAAAATTGTTATCTAATTGTTTTACGTTTTATAATCCATTTTACAGACGCAGATGTAGGCACTCGCCTACATCTGTGATTACACCAACAGACAGTGTCAGGTGCAAACAAATGTTAGTCAGCACACAACATTCTCTGACTAATATTCCAACACCCCAGATTTTGTCTGGATCTGTTGGGACACTGTATTACCAAACTATAAAAGGGAATAAAAATCGTCCGTGAGTGCTAACCAAGCTCATGTCTCTCCAGCTGTCCACAAGGGTTTCCGTCCCGCTGGATATTAAATCTCTGGGTGGTTTTCCCTTCAGGCCCTTAAAGAATTCAAATAGCCTGACTGTGCTCCACCCTGCCTAAATGGAGAGATCAGACTGACAGCCTGCTGCTCTGAAGATGTACCGCTCTCATTATGAACAAGCGAGGGTGAAAGAAGCAAAAACTATATACTATTTAAAAGTACTTTTGGACCTATCTCTCCATTCATTTCAACTCAGTTGTGTAGCTGCTACACATGTGCTACGCATGTGATTGTGTTTATAAAGAGTTGTATTCCAAAAACAAAACTCAATCTGCTGTGAAAAATGCTGACTATAGATGCCACAAAGATTACACATAAGTAGAACATGCCTTATGTGTTAGATACAGACTTTAGTCTTTAGTCTATATGGTAGACATTTGTAAACATGTTCTATTCGCTTCAAGAGTCAGCCATTTTGGGGTCATAATGTTTGGGATTGTTTTTTTAGTACAACAATTGCTTCTTAGTCTCTAATAAACATTTGTATAACCTCTTGTGCGTGATCACCGTTTCAAAGAATGCAGCTAATTTGTACAATATTGCTTGTTGTCTAGTACACTCAACCTCTCCCATTTGATTTCATTTCAAATGAATTTAGGTAAAATTACAATAACTCTCAGTTTTATCTCTGAAGGGCTGTAATTCTCCTCAGGAAAGGTGCACTAAAGACCTATTCAGAATGAAGTATCCTCAGAATTGATTAGCTCTTTGTGAGGGCTCAGCTTGGAGCTCTGTGTGGAATCAGGTACAACTTTGCTTGCACAAACTGTCATTTCCACATGACTACTAGATCGTAATCCCAATTTAAACAAAAGAATTCAATTAACTGATGCCATGGCAACATTAAGCCGATGAGGACTTAATGTTCCAGCACATAGTAGTAGCTAAATGTGTTTTCAGGGTTTCAATACAAAATTTGGGGATTTTATAAAAACTCCTTTGCATATACTGAACAGCAATTAGTATGTTAAAACTGCAAGAGGAAACTTGAAAAGCCTGGTGCTGTCACTCGAGATTCAGTTGAATGAGAAAGTTAATGAACATTTTGTTGGTAATAAATATTCAAACGTGAATTCATACATGTTTACATGGAGTCTGTTTATTTAGCTCCGACAATGGGCAAAAAACTGCTGAAAACCTTGGCGTTTTCACCCAACGTGCCACTTCCAGCCATACGGTCCAATTGGTGATGGATTTAAAATACAGCTAACTAAATAATATATAAAAATGTTAATAATGGAAGATGGCTCACAGCTAGTTTAATACGCTAATAATAAGCAACATGGAAATCTGCAACACAGGAGCCTTTATCAAGGGTAAAGAGGATTAGAAATCATTTGCATAATAAACAGGCCAAACAACAACAACAACAAAATAAATAAATAAATAAATAAGAAAACAGAGGTAAATAAACCTTGAAATGAGTCCTTGTCTACCTCCATCCATTTATGATGTACAGAGTTTATTAATCAATATTTGTGGGCCATAATTACAGTTGTTTTACTCGATCTAGGAAATGGAGATTCATAAGTGACCTGTAACAAATGCATTATATGTTGAGGAGGTAATGAGGTCCCTTTCATGCTTTCATTTATCAGTGATTTGGCAAGTCATCTGAGCAGCAGGAAATTAACTTTACACTTTTTAATTGTGTTTTGTGTTTATCTCGATTCCTTGGCGCCGCTTAAAACCCCAGCAGTTCAATCTTTATAGTGCAAGTTTTTGAGCAGAAACGCATATAATGAATCAATGCATCTACACCCATTGCCCAGAATCAGCAGGGTACTTCCCTTCATTAGATGACCTTCTAAAAAACACAGCAGTCAATGTTTATCTGTCTCTTATCTGCCTCCATGTCTTTATACCTACACAACAGACTATCTGCCCTCAAGCCACTGTCCTTTAAAAACATTTAAATTAACAAAAAAAAACCCACAAACTACATATAATTTTAAGTCTTTGCCCATGGAGTAACACTTGCAAACAAATTTCGTGTTTAGTGTTAAACTTAAAATATGTAAAACAAAGAGTTTACAGGTTTGCTAAATTTGTTGTAAAAATGTTTATGATTTAAATTTATTATCTAAATTATCAAAATTGTATTTCTCTAAAAATGCAAATTACATAATAAAGTTAATTGACCTTTTTTGATAATATGTTTGATTTTAACACTGCCTGTTAATTTAGATATTGCCACGTGTATAACAGGCTAATACATTTAGGTTTTGCGGCCAACCATGTTTACAGTGCAGGCTCTAAGTATGCTACAGTACCAAAAACAGCTGCCAGACACGGCATGCACAATACTAAGAGTTTATGCACTTATGATGATGTAATACTCTTCAATGACTTGGGAAAAATATAAACGTTTTGCTTGAATGTCGTGACATGCTTTAGTGCCCTACCCAAGGTTCAAGTCTTATCTTGATAGAAGAGGCTTTTGAAATTTGCAAATGCTTCTCCCTCAAACCACCCCCTCTTTCCCTCTCAAAGGTTTTATTATTGTTGAACTTATATTAGCTAATATTTGTAGAATAAACTACATTGCGTAATAAAAATGTTTAGCTTATCTGTTTTAACCTTAAATAAAACATTTTTTTTTTAAATCACTTAAACTACTTACTAAACTTGCTCCTTTTCCTACGTTGTCCCACAAGGTAATAACAGCATCTGAAAGTTTGTAAATCCACACATTTATGTTTCAGTACAAACCTGAAGGTCCGCCTTCGCTACAGAATGATTCGTCCGTACCTACACACTGAACGCTTTTCGCGCGCCAAATGTGGGTGTGCTCTCTGTCAATCTAGATGAGTGACACCCTGAATGCTCTATGCCCCGCCCCTCAGCTGCCGATGCTATTTGAGTGAGAGACGGCTGTTTTATTCACCCAGAGCTGGTGCCCGAGCGTGGTCAATGGGAAGGTAACGCCGCGTTGGAAAAAGCGCACAGTGTTTAGCCAACTTTTAACGGCACCATGGTTTGCACCTCAGTTTCGTGTTTGTGGACTATATTTTGCCTTCATTTATGTTTCTATGTGAACACTGGAATAGCACAGAACACAAGAGAGGGTGAGTGGTAAAGTTTCCTTCATTGCACTCTGAGTGAATACATCGTGACAGCGGAGCGCGATCTGTTTAGAAGTAACCCACAAAGCAGTAGTCCGAAGTGAAGTATCGTAACATTGATGTCATGAGATTAGATCATTTTTACAGCAGACACAGTATCGGCAGTAAGAGTGCAGTGTTACTTCAGCACGCACAGTCAAACAAACAGCGCTCCAGCAGTTTTGATCACACCACGATACGGATCCTATAGGCTACTTATAACTGAATGTGTAATCTCGTCTGACTGTTTAGATTGACGCACAGACTTTCGCTAATCAAAGACGATGGAGATGAGTGATTTACAAATACATACAGCAACTAAACGTTAAGACGTGATAACCATGTTTAAAGCTCAACCTTCGTGACCCTATATCACACATTGACATGTTATCGTTTTATTTTAAAAAACAGATAACAGCAACACACGACGCGCTCTAACAGATTTAACGCCAAACTTGAAAAGATATACTTGATCTGTTCCTTGTTTACTCACCGGGCAGCACAGAGTATACATTCAGCAGCCGAATCTATATATCACCTGTTTTTTGCTTTGTTTGTTTTTGTTAAATATGTACAGGCAAGCTTTTGTAATAGCTATTACTCTAGGGAACCATCAGCCTCAATGAAGTAGTAAAGGAATTGTCCTGGACGAAAACCTTCGGCAATCGCTGAGCAATCGAAGTGCATCTGTATTCTTACCAAGTTATCGAGTTCGGATTTGTGGTATTCACAAGATCTAAAGCTTGCTTTACCGTACAGGTCTGCAATGAAAATGTCTATATGACATATGTCTATATATTCAGCCTAAACCGAATTATATGTAAAGCGCATAACACATCCTTATTGGAATATGGAATAGAACTAATATGAAAATAGAGTAACATACAGTTCTGTCCGTGGTACAGAGCGTAGGCTATTGCCTATAAGAATGTATTGAAAATACGTCTAGTTGATGGGCATTTGCTGTAGTTCAATAAAATATCTTCTGATTACACAGAATACGCCGAATGTATTTATCGGTATTTTTTGTCTTTTAAAAAAATATCATGCTGTTTTCAGCAAATGGTCTTTTGGAAGTTTTTAATTGGGGTGTTTTTGTTAATTTTTTCAACAACTACACCAGCCAGTTAGTCAGCCCCTATTAAGCCATATGATCGTGCGAAATCAATTAACCCTTATAAAAAGACGTTTGAATGGAAATGTATCATTTAATTTCACACGTGACGAAGTCTGTCTTAACCTGCATGCTTGCGTACGTCTCCGTGAAATATTCTTAACGATGAAAGCAAATGAACTTCACCGATTTCCTCATCATAGTCCACCAAAAGCAACGGCTTCAAATAACACGTGCCAGTCAGTTATATTGGCACGGGAACAGCTGTCGCACATGTTTCAGAGGTGTGAGGTGCTTATTGTCATAAGTCTTAAGCGCTGTTGTCTGAAAATGGGTCAGACACGCTCTCTCACATACACTGTCTTTGCGCTCTTTCTCGGTCTGTTTGAATTTCCATTGAAATAAGAGTGCGGTATGTTCCAGAGGTTATAAACATGAATCACAATTAAAGATGCAATAATTTAAATATACGCTTTATGTGTCGTCGGCAGTGACCCTGCTGGATTCAAAGGCGCAGCAGACAGAACTGGAATGGATATCGTCTCCTCCAAGCGGGGTAAGCTGGAAAGTTTACAATTGTGTCTACACACAAACATTTGTATTTTAACCTTATTTGTAACTCTCCTACTGCTAGTTATATTTTAAACTTAACCTAAAATTAAGGGGCGGCATAGCGTTATTGTTTTTTACTTTTATTGTCAGTGTTTGAACCACTTTACCACGCCGTATGTTTTATATATTTTATTTCTCCAAAACACGTAAGGATTTGGAGATCTGTTTTGGTTTCTAAAAAGTTGTTTGTGTGTCTTGAAATTATTTTTACATGGTTTGAAAAAGTTTTAATATGTAAAATACACACGCATTTGTTGTGGAACTGAGGCCCGGACATTATTGGCCTTTGACTGAAAAAATCAAACTACTGTGAAATACAGGTTATGTTGTACAGTATGCTGCTGTAGATTTTTTTTAAAGATTCAAAGTTATACAAGAGTTTTTAAACATTCGATTGTTTTATTGTTTCTTGCTTTGAAAACAATACATGTTATTTACAGAATGGCTACATATCTTAGATCACAAAAGTAATGCGTGTTTGGACACAAAATAAATTTTTCCCACAAGCTTAGAAATCTTTTGGTCTAAAGGCTAATGCCTTAATGTTTGAAATTAGTTTTGTAAACAAATATATATTGAACCTACATAATATTGACTTAAGAGAACTTTTGTTTTGTATTTTTTTGGTTAAAAAGCGGCCAGCGAGTGCCAGGCATGACAGTTTTAATGCTGGCTAGAAAGCACTCAGGATTTACCTCATGAAGTTAGTGGAGAGAACGCCCAGAGGGTGCAGCACTGTAATCTACTGTAGGCAAAGGGCGGCTTCTTTGAAAGAATTTAAATATAAGATAGTTTGGAACTTTTTTCTTTTTGGTTGATACATAATTTTTTTT